>JARQTG010000290.1:234242-303973 GCA_030142615.1 Syrista parreyssii
TTCGCTCGTCTACTCGTTCGCTCGTCTACTCGTTCGCTCGTCTACTCGTTCGCTCGTCTACTCAGTCGTCTCGGATAGGAGGAGGCGAGTCTAGATTATCTTATTAATCTATATTAATACTATTAATATAGCATAGCAATATATAAATTTAATATTCAATTTAATATTTAATATTAATTTCGAAATATATTATTTTCGTATTAATACTCTGTCAATTTTAAAATTTACCAATGTCATTGGTGTTATCTATACATTTATGTTATTGTACTTATATTTTGATGGAGAATAATAATAATCGTTCAATAATAATTTCGATAATAGTCCTTGTATTTAATTCTCTCAAAGGCCTACGATTAAATATCTCCATTTGCTTATCACTTCTCTTATTTATTATTCTATTATATTCTGCGTGTTTGTTGTTTACTTACACAACTTGCGAGTAAACAATTTGTGTCATCATTTGTGTTGTCATGGATCACTCGTGGATATCAGCTACATCATTACAAAAAATTTACCAGCAACACGTATTGATTTGAAGTACTCTCATGACCGGGTTACAACTATTATTATTGCTGTTTACATTTGTTGAACGTTGACAATCGTGTAGGACGTCTACTTGAAGCTAGGTTAGATCTAGCTAAATAATTTAATTCATGGGAATTTCTGTATAGAAGAGATTTGTGGAAACTGATACGATTGAATTGATACGTTAATCATGCAGTGGATAACGTTGAGAATACGGGAACGCTTCTAGGAGATAGATAATATCCCAGATGTAGTACGGCAACTGTGTCCCCTACAACCTCAAGGACCATCCTCGGAGACTCCAACACAATGATAGAATAGGTCAGGAACATGTAAGAATGGGTAATAAAATATATTCTACTATTGTATTAATAGTTTATGTATTTACAATGTTTACATGGCAGTACAGAGTACAGTTTGTGATCTCTGGAAGCCCACTGAATGTTATATAGTACATCGAAATTAATAAAAGGATAGAGAGGCCATCTATTAAGCCGCTTAAAATCGGAAGTTGCATTAATGATAGATTGCGCAAAAGTAGGTTTTGAAGTATTAAATTGATAATATTACGTAAATACAATTTCGAACATTCATAAATACAGCGTATCGATATTCGGAGTGCATCAAGCTTGCTAATTACGCCGACGGGATGAAATCCGATAGAATCAGATCATATCGGATCGTATGCAACATTTTATTTGCAGCACCTTGTACTCTTTCTAATCAGTGCATAGGTAATTATAATAGCTAAAGTAATTAACCGATAGTGAATTAAATAATTCCTAACAGAGCTAAAAGTTTTTGTATTTGGGCGCACCGACGGCCCCAAAATACACACAGATCCATCGAACAATCAGATTACTTTTAAAATCAAAATTGCTAAACTAGTTACACGTATGAAATCTCTTTTTATATGTATAACGGACAATTTAACATTAAATAGGTACAAATTTGTTCATATACAAGTAAAATAGTAAGAACTGGCCGCAAATATAAAAATTATTATCGTCTACCTTCGCTAGCAGTTTAATTAAGTAAGTTAATTATGCTTTCGAGACTCCATCCAATGAGTTCGCCAGTTTAGCCATGACTAACTTACCAATGAGAACTCGTCCGTACTGATCACTTTAATAATAATAACATATGCGCAATACAGAGCGAAAATTCACTCAAAATATGATTGATTGCGTTCGAAATTCTAAAGAGGAAAGGAAATCACCAATAAAAAAGAGAGAATTCAGAGGAATATAGAGTACCGCCGGCTTCGGTGATTTTCCTAACCTCCAAAAAATATTCAAACTCCTGAATTAGGATTCCTCAATAAATACGATGAAATAAAAATGATTCCGATTGACGTACCTTTGAGCTCAGACACGCTCAAAGGCAAGTTAATCATCGTTCCAATGAATTTTTCCGCCAGTGGCGACATCTATTGATGAGCACTGTTGGACAGAGTATAATAGATGCAATTACGAGTAAACTAAGTATTGGCTAGAGTCCACAGGATTTAATTACTACTCCATAAGTTTTAATGGAGGTCGCGAGTCTAAAACGCCGATTCAAATATCCAAATCGGAGTCGTGATCGCGCGGTTGACGCAATTTGCTCCTGGCTTTTTTTGATTTCGTAGCCGTCGCTTTCTTTTTCTTGGGTTTAGGCATAACCTCGCAACTGCATCCGCTACGCACCTTGATGTAATCCAGGATCCAGAGGGAGCTGCCAACCCCGTTGCCAGGAATAGCCGGAAAACGATACTCGCTATTATGATATCTGTCACGTCCTTCGGTACCAGCCTAAAGAAGATCAACACAAAACCATACGAGCACTTTAAGTTGCTGCTGATAAAAAAAAAAAACCAATACAACAAAATAACAATAAACAAATTAAAAAGATACCTTCCAGGCATAATTCTTGACGATGGCGTATGTGTAAGAGAATTTCTGCACGCATCTTGACTGATTGCTCAGCTTCCGGTCCACGAAACGACATGGCTTGTCCAGGACGTCGGCTCTGCAGGAGTACTCGAAGAAACGTTGCGCGTTGTCGCCATCCCGGTAGAGCTCGACGTACATGTCCTGGCGATTCCTACCGCCAACTGGCTCGACCATTTCCTCTATCGTGGGACAGCAGTCAACCGGAGCACCATCCTCCCCGCTTTCCTGGCGCAGAACCATCTGCATCTCTCTATATGTCATCCGCTTGTTCGACGTATCCTCTAGCGGCACTGCCCTGCATAACATTTATACGATAATAAAGCGAATGCAAAGAACTAAAAAAGCAATTTAACTCATAAAAATTTGCAGTTACCAGTGAGAGATGTGTCCTCTAAAAGGATGTTCCCTGGGTCTACGTGATAGGGATGATGTGACGTTACTGGCGGCAGCAAGCCGCGGGCACAGGAGTGCGGTCAGCCAAACCACCTGAAGAAAAAAAAAATTAATTATAAAAATTGACCCAATAATTTTCAATGTATAAATGGATACTAGAAATAGAAGAAAATGTCACGAGTTCCTAAGAATGACAGACCATGGTATTACTCCAGCTTTGTGACAAGTCATCGGGTATAATAACTAATCGTAGGTGATATAGAAGACATCAATTCGAATTAATAATTTTTATTATGGGATTGCGCCGCCCAGCGTTGCGACGATATGCGTCGTCGAGTTCGGATTTAATCGCAGTGCATAAATCCTCGTTGTAAAACGAGAGGAAAGGCTAATTCGCCTTGGAGGGATTTACGCGTCGTGGCCTCTATCTTTACGGATAGCTCTACCGTAGGTACTCTAACGGACCTTAAGAGGACGTCCCTGGGATAACCGCAAGCGTAATCCGCCGACTAATGGCTGATGCGTATAGCGTATGAGGAGAAACTTCACTATCGCGACAAAATAAATACGTGAAACAGTTTCATGACGAATTTATGTATCCGTTGGTATTTCTTTATGCTATGTCCTTTCAATGCCCAGAGAATGTCTATCGGAACGTTTGTACTATACATATAGTATTTTAACCACAACTTTTTGGGTTCCAGGTATCAGGATCGGAGTGACTAGGTAATGCAGTCCTAGGCACGTCCCAAGATTTATTGACCCTAACAGTACCTAGGAGATAGCGGTACTTTCGGCTTAATTAAGCCATCGTTTACCTGAGGGTGTGTGGGCAATTAACTAGCGCCCTGCGTGCATGGAACCCTAAGAACTAAGAGGGCAGCAGCAGGTAAGTTCCAAGTATATATTTATATCGATTAGATCTTTAAATAAGATGGACCATACAGTGGGTTATGCGTCTTTCATCCGAAAAAGGAAATCATGAAGTAACTTAAAAAAAATTAAAATAAAATCATACACAGCTACTGCCGTTAATAAAACCCAAATTTATGTGATTAATCGCTCATTTCTTAATTGCTGTCAACACACTCGATTCACTGGGTAAATTGACTGAGTATTCAAGAATACCAAACGACAGTATGACAAGGTGACTCAATAGTCTTGATGATTTCACAAAAGTAGTCAAATATCTCAAGGCTGACAATTATACAAGGATTGGTACCTACATTGCTTGCTTGATTACCGTTGCTGGTAATATTCTCTTTGTTTCTTTTTCCTCCAGCAATGCATCAAGTATCATTCAATATATATAGATTTATTTAAAGTAAATCAGATCTCACTCAAGTGCTTGTATGCATTGCTGCGTCCATTGCTTACCAGTCCCACCATGCAACCCATCACTGTGTACCAGTTGCTTAAATCAGTCAATAGATGAAGATACATATTCATATGGCAACTACGATGTTTCAACCTCAATATTCAATTTCCACTACGAGACCAACGTCCTTTTCAACTACAAAAAGATCAAATGGAAGCAAAGAGGTTGAAAAAGAACTGGTCAGGTTAAAGAAGGTATTTGTACCACCTGGGTGTCTCTCTATTAACGAGACATTTAACAGACAAAAGTGACGAGTCAGCAACGTTGATAATCCTATTGCTGCGCTTCGCCATAACAGAATCCAGGAGGTCGTTACGAATGCACAAAGTGCACATTGCACATTCTCCAATCCGATTGGTCGAGGCCATTTCTATCCATTCTCTTGGCATGATTTCTATTGGCTTTGGCACGTGCTATGATTTATGAAGAATTACTAGAAGCGCTAGAGTGTGGAGCCAAGGGAGGTTTTTATCGTTTGGGTGGGAATAATACTCCGGCGTAGAGATTCTTCTTACGCGCGAGTAAAAACTAGAATTCTTTTCTTGTAAACCCCTTAATTCGTTTCTACATATAATAAAGTCAGAACTTATTATTTATTGTACTTAAATAGCTTTATCGTTCAGGATTAAGGACGGTTTGATTTCGTTCATGTAGTGCTCCATTTTTTTTGGGACGTCAAACAATTTTACCTTCAGGCAATTAAACTTAAACGACACAGTCTCCCATGGCGGAGATGAAAAAGATGGCGGTAGATCCTACACCCAACGAGGTTGTATATCTTAAGATTTATCGATATAAATGATACGAGACGTGCGCCTCTCTTTGGATATGAGCATGCTCGCCTAAAGGAGTAACGTGACCGCACAAAGCTGCCATGTTTTATTGGCGCTTGGTGTCAGACAGAGACTGTAGCAAACCACAGTTTACATTGGAAGCGGCACTAAAAATCTTAGTAACATGTAAACGTTAAGGGAATAGCTGAATACAGAGAATCTTTAAACCCTCAACTTCAAAATGTCTACATAGAAAGTCCTCGGTATTTGAATGTTGATCTTTCAAGTATGAAGGTATAGGAGACAGTCTTTAAATTGTCTTTGTTCAAATTAAAAAAAAAAAAAAAAAAACAGTTCCTTCTCATCCCTTGGAAAATACAAATCATCCCCAAGAGAGCAGTAGTAGCCACGCGTGCTAATCACGATAAATAACGCGGTCGTAAGTACTCACCTTAATGTTAATGGTCCCATTCGAGCAGATTAGCGCTGCAACTTCTTTCGCGGCGAGATGCGCACTGTCAACTTTTATGTCCCTTTAAGAAGCTCATGATTCATAGGCGAGATTCGTGCTTCGTTTGACTCTTTTTTTAATTTTACGAGTTACTCCCTTTATACGCTACAGTTCTAGTAGTGGTAGTGCCGTGAGTTATATAGCTCATAGCTACAAGATCAGCTACTTTGAAAGCATTAAAACTCCCCGCACACTGTGAGACCCGGATCTCACTGGGTGTGTTTGCTTACGTGAACCACTCCTAGGGTATTTCGAGAGAGTCAAGGGTCGTAATTCTCTAGGGTGGCTGGAGAAGTTGAGAATAGTAAAGAGGAAGATGATCATGATGGGAACAAGTGATCCTTTCCACGTGGAAGACTGGAAAGTGTTAAGACTCTGTCAAAAAAAAAAAAAAAAGAAAAGAAAAACTGTCAAAACAATGTCAATCAAGATACTTTGGTAATGATGTGTCAAAATAATGAAATAACGATATTTCATACAATAAACCTCGTCCTAGTATACGCGTAACGTATCAGGCTTTCACTGTTAAAATTATTAAGTCGCGTTTACATGATAAATCGACGAGACAAGTTTCACGATATTTACGCAGCTGTCAATGCAATCTCATGTATCATTAGCATACCTTTTGTGCGGTACCTGTCAGTCCAGCCACGAGCACTCCCGGACTTATTGCACAGTGCCAAAGGTGATTTCAACACTGCACATTTCGCCATTATCCAAGGACACTCAACAGTCAAAAACAAAGAAGAATCTTCACGACCCTATCTACCTGATACTTGAAATACTTCTTTGTCAATATTTGCACGTTCCCGAAGCTCGCATCTCTTCAAAACAAGATTCAACACAATCCTGGCAAAAGTTGCTCGTACATCATCTAATCCACCCTGAACTTCGAAAAATGTATCTCTACAGTTAGCAGCCTCATCTGTCGAGGTCCTACTGTACTCAGCATATGGAAGCAATGTCGAACCTATCGAGAGTTTCTTTACTAGAGGCATGTAAGTAAGGAGCAATGAAAGGTCCTCGACAGTGCTGGACAATGAATGCTACCGAGTGGCTTGCAGAGAGCGAAGCACCGCAGGCTGTTTAGACAGTGAATGCTTGCCGCGTGTTATGATTGACATATATAAACATTTACTTAGTCGCCTTGCCGTTTCGTGCGTGGCACACTGCATGCTACCTACGAGTCTCTACGTACGTGAGTAAATGGTTGGTAGCACGTAGATACGGTGTGTATACCGACATATGTGGATACGAGTGTACCAGGGTAGTATAGCCATCTTGGTAATGGTGGCACATGGATTTCTGTGGATGAGACCGCGTGAGACTGCAGGATTTCCCGGAGGCTGCAGGAAAATAATGCAAAGGAGTCTTCACGTGTGCTCATACGTGCTCATATATACTCGTACTGGATATCCTACGGACTCATACTACTTTTAACATATTCTTATTGCTCCTCCCGAGAATCCTGTCGCCAGGAACAGGTACCTCGATACGCGAGTTACACGCTAATAAGGTACTCTGAAACGTCCCGTACAATTTCTCTAAAGGAGATACGCGCGAGAGTATGGAGAATTCCGCCTACCTGATACGAGAATGAAAATAACTTGTAGAGATTTCTAATCGTGTGATGCTGCCTCTTGTCAACTTTGAACTGGTACATACTTCTTGGGATGATTGAATTAGCGAAAAAATGACACGCAGGCTAAGGATGATCGATTGGGCGGTCTTAAAATTATTTTTTATTACTGTTCCACGTGTCGCCACGAACTTTGCTATAGTCAGGATCATCGTCTGAGATTTCGGCTGACCTCGTTCCATCTAGTTCGACAAGATTCAACCTTGATCTGGTTTATTAATTTTTTTTGCTATTCCAATTCCAGCTTGTTTGATATGATAACTGTGTTATTGATTGCTGTTATGTTGATTTTCTTGTGCGCATGAACGCCACGCATTAGCATAGTCGGTAGATAGGCAATTATGCGACATTAGCTAGGTAACTATTCCCATTAGCCAGTCTCATAGCAGCAGATCGGAATGGAGTTGCAGGAAAAAGTTTTCCTTAATTATGTAATAATTTACAGAAGAAGAAAAATCGCTTGCTTCGCACCCGAGTCCTGTAATTTCTGAATCCTGGTTACTATGTGTTGGATTGTTGGATATTGGATACTTAGATTAGAAAATTAATGAGACAATGTCGTGTAGAAAAAATAGGAGCAAATCGAAGTAGCAATGTAATGAAATTATTAAAAGTGGGAATAGTCGGACACATCGTGAAAATTTTACGGACCTTGCATAAAAATGAGCACCACTGCAAAAGTGTGTAATGATTTAGATCCAAACTTGAATTCACGAATTAAGCAACCCCCCTTGTACATTATCATAGCCCAGAGGGCAAATCCACCCACGAATCTTTAAATCATACGTTGTATAAACGGAAGACTGCATACTAGAGCCCTACCCCTCCACATACTCTTTTAGTATATCATCCAATGGTAATATATTATTTTCAAATTGTTTTAAATTACAGGATGCGCAAGCGTCTATAATAGGAAGGCGTTTATTGAGAACTATTTTTCAAATAAAACACGAGACAGTATTCGAGCACACATATAACAAATGAAAATACACCAAATTTCTACTTGCAACAAAAATGCATCCATGCTAGTTAGTTGTTAGTATATAGAACCAACCTACGAATATGAAACCAACGTGAAAGCAAAGTACCGATAAAGTGACAAAAAAGTACTAAGTAGCAAGGAAGTACAGTTTGACACGAGCGCATAAAATAAAGACTCACAAATAGCCGGTCATCGACTATGCAAGTCCTCGCGTGTGGTCACATTGTCACGATTTAACGAGCATTAAACTGTCGCGCAGCAGTACGAGAACAGCATAAGGAATAACGGAAGCCATGACAGCGTCGAGTGTGTCGTCTTACGGTAATGTCTATTCCTTAGATAGCAGCAATGCATCCACCACACATCCCTTACGAAGTATCGGCCCGTAAAAAAATTATCTTAAAAAAGGATGAAAAAAGTTCGATAAACTAAAAAACAAAAATATCAAACATCTGTCGCGACCCATAATATTTGGCAAGCAATGAAAAATATCTTTTTTTTTTAAATTTCATAATTATTTGGAATTGATCGTGTGGCATTTCGATCAGGAGTAGGTGTTTGCTTAATACGTGTAATACATTTCCAACCAGCCAACGCTCTCCCACTATAGCCTAGAAGATCCACGTGCGTAAATCCTTTTGCAAATTAGCCAATGAGTTGTGAGCGTGCGAATCAGTATCGTGGAGGTGGAGGATCCGAAGATTCTAGTTTCTTATGATTTTACGAGGGGAGGTACCACGACGGGTTCCTGTTCCTTCTTGGCGGAATGGTTGCTCGTCTATCGCGTTAAAAGGATTATTTATTGGAAATATCGGCGCCGAGAGAGCGATTAACATGCTAATGTTAACGTGCAGCTTGCCACGCGGTATCAACACGTTCCGTGTCGCGCTGCTTCTAATCTGCTATTATTAAATTATCTATAGGCAACGCCGAACACCGATCGTTATCGTTTATCAATATCGGGGGCATATACCCAATCGCTCATGATACTACATCGGCATGTAATATTATGTAGATAACGACGGTATGCAGTACCGATCGATCTTTTTAAAGATTGCGCATTCGCATATCGGACAAAGACAAAAAAGGTAGTGAATATCAAAAAACGGATATCGTGTCGGTAAGTAGATTTTGAATATTCGACCAATTCCAATTTATTTTTTCTTTTTCTTTAAGACAGACCCAATTGCTTCAAAACTGCCGTTCAAGACTTTCAAAAGGTACCGACGATGTTTTTATCCTCGGGCTACTCGTGAATTGGATCCCTCGGGGTCCGTTACGCCGTAAATTGCAATTTTTATCCACACCCTCCTACTCTACGTCACATTCCGTTATGTGATGATTTACGTTACGATCTTGAGATCGTATCTGGACATTGTCTCGTGAGCGTAGTGAGTACGATTATCCAGTACAGATCATTTCGTGCGAATGGACTTGTACTGTATATTGACTTGAACTTGCGTATTCTGATAAACGTCATTGATCTACGCAAATCTCAGTTGAAAACTGTAAGCAGATCTAAGGTCGTACAAGGAAATCGATTATGAATTATCGACTGCAATTCGTAATCGATGACGCCATGTTAAACAAGTGCATAGGCAAGTGGACACCTAGTTGCACGCTCTTTATGAAGTAATAAAAGATATATATATCTCAGAAAAAGAATCCAGTTTAAATATAACAAGCATATATCTAACACCAACATAGATAAAACCCGGAATCACAAAATTCTTGAATTCAAATTTGAAAAATAGTGAAGAAAAGTTGATGAGAGTGGAAACCCAACCGTGAACGAACCGACCATAATACCGAATGTTTATCGAACCGGGCATGACAGGGTGAATGAAGCCTGAAATCTACAGCTCTATCGGCCATCGAGTACCTGCAGGTACGTATATGCACATGGATGCATATATACATATACATATGAATATACGCATGCATGGACGCATGATGAGATAGCGACGTTAATAATATGCTAATAATATTCTCAGCGGGCAGTAGTTTACCGCCATTATTCTTTTGATTATCGTAATTATTATTTCGCCCTGCAGAACCTGACAACAGTAGTCAAGTAGTCGGGTACCTAGACGCATACTGACCAGTATGTTCGACTGTGTCATGCAGATCAACGACAGTTGGTACGACACCAACTGTGCTGTTGGTGTTGAAAGTAATTGCTTAATTGATGAGTTGATAAACTGTTGATGACTTACCGCGACAAAGGTGCTGAGAGCTTCAATTCGCATAGTAGCTGGCCAGGCCAGCAGGGAGGCCGTAGATACGAGGCGCGTGAATCGGCCTTAAGGATCACAATAGAATCACGATCACCAGGAGCAGCAAGATCAGGAAAACACTCGTGATGATGAGAGTAATGATATTGATGATGACGCCCGCGTGATGAATCTCTTGGATTATTCACTACGCCGGAAACCACCTGTTTCCGCTGCTGCTGCTGCTGTGATCCCACTCTCCAGGATCCACGTCGTCTTCGCGATCTACACCTTGTCGATCCCGTGACATGGCTACCGCGCCAATCTGCAACAAAAAAGAAAATGTCAATTTATGCTGGGTTTGTTGATGCCGAGAAAAGAACTTGGGACAATTTCTTTTATTTCAACTTTAGTTCATGTTGATTTTTGACGTATGCTGAAGAATTTGTCGGAGTTTATGTTGAACTTTAACGTACTCTTCAGGTTACTTTAGTGTCCGATGAGACATTGCACGTGGCGATGTTCTTGATATGGTGCACTGCTTTTCGATGTTGTTTTTCCTTTGAGATTTCATATAATCAGATGTTTATATCTTTGTCTTAGGGAATATTGACACTTTGCTAACACGTGACAGGATACTTTTCGTATTCTGACTGTTTTGGATAGGAATGAACACGGGTGAACTTTTAATCTCATATCATATAGAGATTCCACTTATGTTGACTATGATATTTCGCACGTGATACGCGGACGATGTGGGCTAACCAAAAATCTTAGTGACCGAATCAACGCAGATCGATAGAAGAACGAAGCGATCTGCCCGGCAGATCGTGCACGACTGGATCGAACTTAACGATTGCGCGATAAAGGGGGTAGATATACTGTGTGTCGGTGCAAAATGTCGGACATTTCGTCACGAGACAACCTTTAGCTACATGTATATCTTATCAGTGCACGTTCCTAATAAAGACCGATTACGATACTCCTGGTTAATGTTACTGACCTAGACAGTGATCGGACGCCATTACAATTCTCGGTGGTTTCCTCTTTTCTAGAAATTTTAGTCATCAATGACTCTCCTTCGTTTTTCTTCTTTACTTAAACATGACTTTTTTCTCGAATTATTATCGAATTCTCATACGTTCCCACGTGTAGTCACTGACTCGAGACGTCATCTAATTTTACTCATTTTTATGACACTTGCCTTCATCATGGAAATTATGAAACCTATAAAAAGTGGTTGAACTGTTCACGATTAAATGTTGAACGATTTACGTTTATGGTGACACATTAGGCGCCGTGACTTTATCACACTTAGAATCAATTTATCGTGATTTCATGACTAGGCTGAAATCATCTATTGGTGATTCTGTCTTGGGAATATGATGCCACTCACGAAGAAGACGCGTTCCATTGAAATTTTTCGATTTACTACTGTACAGTCTAGACGGATGATGAAAGTCCCTCATAGGTTTTGCAGATGTTTTCTGTGTGACATGGTGTATTCGTGTACGTCAATGAGAGATTCAGATTTAATTATTCATGAATACCCAATCCATATACTTCTTCAAAATCATGATTATCGTAGGGGTAGTAGATTTACACGTGATAATTCATGACGTAATACTTATATATCAATCGCTCCCACGAAAAAAGTCATCGATGATGTTTATTTTATGATCACGAAGACATAAAGCTCTCCACCATTTAATTGGCATAATAAAAACGGTTTGTTAAAAGGATTAAGTAAATAATTTGAGATTAACGTATAAACGTACACATCCCAAATCAAGCCCACAATTCATGGATTTAAGGTGTAAGCGTCTAAGGACCCAAAAGTTAATATATAAATGAGAACATCGGAAGCTCAAAATCATTGACATCAGTAAGAAGAAAAAAAAAATCAAAATCAAGTGCAAAGAAAAAAAAAAAAAAAGAAAAAGTGATACAAACATTTGGCAGCGATGCGTCAGGCACGGTTACCAATATTATTGGTATGCACGCCTCGCTAATCCGTATCGCTTTTCTACGTAGCTAATCTCCATCAGCAGTGGGGATTTTTGTCTCAATTTTATTATCAAAGTACGACTGAGGCGCCAGGAAATTCCTTTATCGTTATCCACTGTACGTATATAGAAACCGAAAGTTAAAGCAAGCCCCAAGATCAATTTCAAATATAAATGACATCACAGTTCGTAAAAATACGATAAAATATAATTTTCTTTTCACACAAACGATTCTGTTATCTAACAGCGATTAGATGACTATCGCAATCTTCAGGATGATTATCAACTATTTAATTTCTGCAGTGACGGTTAACGCGAAATGATTTATCGCATGGCAAAGTGCTGCCAACTTTAACGATCGCATAAAGAGAGAGCGAATGCGAAATAATAAAAGATAAAACCCATATAAACCACACATGACTCCTCACACCCTCTGGGCACGTACTAGTGGAGAAAATTTGTCACGAGGATCTCCGAAAGACCTCGTCCGATCAGATAAGATGGATTTCCGAGCAACGATCGAGCCTATCGGCAAATGGCAAAAATGTTGATCTATGGATCTGAAGGAGTAGCAGTGATCCCGTGCAATTGTAGGGGAGAGCGGGGAGGGTGGAAATTGACATTCTACTGATATCAGTCTGGCATTCAGTTTGAGTCACTTAACATATCACAGAGGCGCCTACGTTCTCCAAGCCGTACGATAAGATCGGCCTCCCGTTGCGTGTTTTATTCCAAATTGGAAACGCGGCGTTATGGTGGTGGCTGTCGAGTTACGTTTCTGCTTCACTAAGACATGACTTTATTGTTAATTGCATCATTTGCGAGAACGCATATCAATAGTATGCATGAGAGAACTGGACAAGTATAGTAATACGAGTGTACTTAGTCAACTGTGAAGCGGAGACAGCTGTGAGGATTTGGTAAAGATGCTGTATATTACGAAAGGAAACTGTGTACAAATGTTACGGTTGATACTTCACTCGTCAGACACCGCATGGTTCAATATAATTGAACTGGCGAGTTCCTACGTGTTGAAAGAAATACTATGGGGAACGAAGGACGATTTTATTCTTGGCACACGGTATGGCGATCGTAAAATCTACGTGAAATTTGAATGCTCCTAGGGTCGTGATTAATTGGACGTAAAAATCAGGAAATGAGTGTTAAAGTCACCCGTCTGCCATTTAGGAGCTTTTCTAACGGGACGCGTATTTCGGTTTCAGCTTCTCTCTGGTACCGATCGTCTGAACGACATAAATCAACCGTATTTCCCTCCGACAATCGGTCGACGCTTTTACGACTCAATCCTGAAGCCACATAGACGCCTGTCAACCCTCGGAAAGCCCAACATAATTGCAACCCGAATGGATACGAACCCTTTTTTGAGAATTCTACTTTATTCCCTTGTTAAATCTGTTTCTCGCTTCTTACCTGAAAAGCGGTATATTTCTGTCACATAATTAGTGGCGCCATCTATGATCCTGTTACGTCAATCTGTGATGTTCGCGCAGAAGACGTCTTTATGTCTTCAAGGGTCACGAGTACTTTTTTCTTGGGGATCGCGTCAAGTGCTTCAAGCTCTGTGAAACAACAGCAGACGAGACTTACTGCAATGAATAATCATAGTCCGATTAAATTGTATGATTGAGTCTGTTAGGTAAATTTCTACTGTGCTAGTCGAAGACTTCCGTAAAGCTCGCATGCTTCTAGCGATTTAGAAAGCACACGGGTCACGCTGCCATCCATGTGCAATAAATCTTCATTTACGCTCAGGTTAAGCTTCGATAAACCCGCAAGGTAATGTCCTGGGGGAATTAGAAACATTGCTGAAACCGTTGAAAGGTTAAAGTGAACAATTTGTGAAAAGATGACTCGGTCGGTCACGATAATGACGGTTCATCGATTCTTGTTAAACTTTCCTAAAGCTTCTTGACGACAATTCTAAAACGTACGACCTGAGCAGCGACCCCCAATCGACTGTCCTGAGCCGAAGAAAACCACTAAGATAAAATAAAATGAAAACCGGATCCTTATTAAGGCACGCACGAGGCATTGGTTTCGATATATTCCTTCCGCGATATTTTATTCGGTATAATGAAATTCATTCATGGCGTCGTTTGTGAATGGTAGTCGGTATCGGGGTCTGTGCTTGGTGGTCGTACCGACGTCGATATACCGATCCTGATTTTTATCATGATGATGACGATGATACCGACCGTTCGAGTATTGGACTGGATGGAGGTGAAATTCATGGTAGAACTGGTTTCCAAAACCAGTAACCAATTAAAGCAAACCGACAAAGCTAAGGTACCGTGTTTATTACGTATTAAATGATTCTGGTTATTTTTTTTTTTTTTTTTCAAAAAAGCAAGGAAATACGACTGCTGGATGTAGATTCGTGTTTACTGACGCGGGTTTCCATCACTGCTGCTCTCCTGCTTCTGCTTTAACGTTACCGACGTCGTTGCACAATATGTGACGTCTTTCTAGATGTATCGTCTGTCCTAACCTCAAATCAGAATCGATCGTCTCTTCGGACACGATATATTTCCTTCACTTTCTGGGTTTTCATGCAGGTACTATATGATTTATTGGTTTGCGTCACGCGATTTACACGTCTGATCAAATTCACAGCACTGCATCCGTTCAGTGAGATCATTTGTTTTGGTTGCGTGTGACTCAAAGCAATGCATACGCATAATTAGACTTTTATCACTACCGTAATTTTGACGTTGTACGTTGACTGTTGTACTCAAACTAACAATACTTTCCCCACAAAAAAGAATAAACAAAAATTCGTCTTAAACGTGACCGACAAGAGAGCTGCAGATAAGTTTAAGTCAGGTAAGCACCTACATGCATCCGCATCATCCGAAGGATGCAAAGTGGAGGATGCGAATCCAACTTATCTTCGCGAAACGAAGCAATGTCGAGTCTTGAGAACCGGATCGAATTGACTTGCCAGTCAAAGGGATCTAAAGTGCAGGCAGCTATCTAAAAGGGGCCTTTTTATTACGGGACTTACTTGCATCGAGCGAGACTAGGCTTCAGCTGGTTTTTCAGTAGATAATGACAACCCAGAAATTTGCATCGTACTAAATAAATCTAAATTCTTCTCCATATCTTTTTTTTATGCAACGTTCTAACAATGTATGCCCACGTTGCAATTACGGGGGTTGAAATATTTTTCTGGATATTACATGTTCTGAAAAAGGTAATATACTAAATTTTCATGATGTCTTAACATGCAGTTTGCTGGCACGTGTGCAAATTGAATGGCGTGACTGTAAATCATTGGCGAACCGCAAAATTAAATGAAGCGCGTCACTAGATACAGATATATAGACCATAACTCATATGCGTATACGTATATGGACTGACTCATAGAAGATAATTACAATCGCCCGCACCTGCAAAAACCGCAGTGACATCTTTAATGCGGCATAAATATATTTTTCGATTTGTACCCAAAAAAAAATCAGGCGTCAGGACGCTCGTCGGATGTCACCTTTACATTCTTTGTAAAGTACCGACAGTCACGGATCACTAATAACAAATATACCAATTCTCCTTCAAACGAATACGTTACAACAAAAATTAGCAGTTCAACTATGAATGTCTAAATTTCTTCAAACTACCCATTTGACTTTCTCAAGTATGGAATGAATTTCAAACCGACCATCCGTTTCCCCGTCTCAACTCAAAGTTTCTCGATTCCCACGAAAACAAAGCTCGACGAGATCCTCGTAATATTTTACGAAAATAAAAAAGTAGTCACCACATTTTTACATTTCGACTAGTCGCGTTCGCACTCGGCGTAGAACGAAGCGATGGTAAAATAAAGACAAGAAAAAAAAGTGGAACGAAAGGAAAAGAAAGATTAAAAAAAAAGACAACGACCAACTTCATTTGCATGACTATGAAGGTATCGATGACTGCGCTGGTATCGTTAACGAGAAGTCAAATAAACAGAAAATTTCGAGTATCTGAACGAGTCTCCCCATAGAGACCAGCATAACATATTTTGTCTTGACGTGATTCCCACGGGATCCTCCAACCTCACCGCCCCCTACCTCTCACCTATATACTTGATCGAGTATATGAAGCGAGTCGAGAGCACCAAACAATTGTGGCGTGCATATAATGTATACACGTATGAGCGTAATATATGGGAAAGCAAACAGACAGTCAATGACCATGCGGGAGTCATCGATCGTCAAGTCGATGAGATCTGAGCCTGTGTGACGCCGTCCCGACGCCTGACGTCCGACTCGTGACTCTATGACGCTAAAGGATTCCACCCACTCGATATATTGTGTAAATATCAAGAACCCATTCAGCATTCGAATATACTTGCCCACGCGACACGTTTAAACATTAAGCGCCATCGAGGTGTCGCGGGTAACATTCGATCGAGACCAATTAAAAAGCTCAATATCTCGGGCACAATGATAATCCTCGTGAAACAGGATATTTATATCTGGCTTTGAGCTCTGTGATTGACGTCCACTGATACCGAATGATATGCGTTTGATATGCATATACGAGTCTGTATTGCATCGAGCAACTTCCTACGTACCCGCGGAATTTGATAGATAAGACAGGACTGTCTTGTCCACGGAGCAATGCTAATTAACTATCGTTTTATCTGGTAGCGACTTGTAATTATTTTATCATTTATCAACGGACAGACCTCAGTGAGACTTGATTTCAAATGTCCAAATACTTTAAGACTACGGTAAACAAGTCGGTATCGATACAAATGTATATAAGTGTACTTGCTTCAAGTGGAATATCACGTACTTCAATGATAACCGTTTATCGCCAGACTTGTGCCCGACTTATGATCGACTTTATGCAATTATGAGCTTTATGAGTGCCAATGATTAATGGGTTACAGTTAGCTCATTGTGACGTCGCTACTTACCGCTGGAAATGAACACGTAATAATTTAAGAGCTGGTAATATAATGTTGGAATTGAATTTTTGAAAACATGTTTTACATCGGATAACGGATGCTGTGTGTATCTTTTTCTTTTTTTCCCCTTTGTTCGTTTCTTGTATTTTCACACTATTTTTGTATACCGCACTTGTAAGACTTGACTCGCATGCGCATCCACTTGCGTACAAATAGTGTCTGGAATTCATGAAGTGGAAGTTGAAGGTTGCCCTTAGGTATCCACACGGTGGATGCGTATTTGCTCAAATAGTTATAGCCGGTATAATTAAAGATGAACAAGTACTGAAAACGCATAGTGAAATAGCACGAACAAGCAATTTACTATTCCAGTGAATAATATTGGAGTTTCTTATGAATAAAAAGAAAGACGAGAAAATAACACAAAGATTGAAGCCGTTTTTTCTTTTTAGTAAAAAAAGTGGATATTTCACTAACGGTCACCAAGAAAGAAACTTAAAAATGTATTAGGCACTTGGGAGAAATTTTGATAGAAATTTCAATAGGTCGCTAGCTATTCGTTCAGATGAGACGTCAAAACGAAAATACAAGACATTAGTCACGCTCTCGCGATAAACCATTTCGCCGTGATAACGATTACGCCGAGATACTTTTTTATGGGATTTTAAGTGGACTTGCTGCTCGCTTGAAAATCAGCAATGATATTTGTATTCCAAGTTGAATTACATAATCAATTATTTCTATTAGTCATTCCTCCGGCTTTTATTATGGACCCATTTTCAATTCCAAATGCAAATCGCGACCGGCAGACGTACGAATGGCTCCAAGAAGAAGAGCAATTAAATAACAATTTCATGGTTTAACGTGCCATAAAACAGCGCCGGGACGGCGCAAGGGAGCGCTGTTTTATCACAGGGCGCATCCAGTGTCCATAGTCGGCATGCATTCAAAGATGCATTGCATCGCTGCATTCTTAATCCCATTACAGATACATAATGCCTCGTCCTACGGTCCTCATTCCAAGTAAAAACATTATGTCAGATCCCATCGTGCATTGTGACTCTTTGTTAACGTTAATAAAATTTAATCCGACACTCTCACGATTCTTACCAAAAATTCACTAACTGCACCACATATAAAAACTTTGAAAAGTGACAATTGCAACGAGTGCAATTTATATGCATTTTTACAGCATACAAAATGAAAGACAAACGTTGTGCGTATCGACACGCGAGCGGCTTGCTTGGTCCGGTAAATTTTATACATAGGTGAATTGAAAATTATCGTCCGTGACTAGTTACTTGAATTGCAATGCGATTCGGATAGTAACACGGTGCAAGTAGAGCGCATTGCATGTAAAGAGTGCTACAACGCCCACGTGAAAATGGAGCTACTCGTAGGAGTCACAAAGTGTTGACAAAAACCAACTTTGAACAATCGCAGATGGACGATATACATGACAACTGTGAAAGTTCTTCAAAGTGGTTAATCTCGCGTATAAGATCATGTGAACTTTCAAGAATTCTATGGGTTTTATGAGGGAGAGTTGCGCGTGCATACGGATCTTACGACGTGTGACTTTCGCTTTGACAGACGCACGATACACGCATATGCATTTGTTTTCGTAACTTTTTATATCGGCAGCGACAAAGTTGCGTACTTCTCGCTTTTATACCCTCTGAGCCATAGTGCATTGCATCAATTGCTTTCTTTGTCTATCGTGAGAACGTATGGAGCTGTAAGACGCGTAAAACCCGATTTATGTAAATCTATCATACTTCCCTTCACGATCATGAGAATTATTCCCTCTTCTGTATAATAAACAAAATGCTGGTACCTCGTACGTACATATATACACTGTGTGGCTACGTTATCTGTGAACGCCTAGAGGAAAATCCTGTTCGACGTAGCGCCACCTATGTGGGCAAAACCAGTCGCTCGAGGAAGCAGGACGCGTTACTGGTGGGCACGTACCAAATCGATCGACTAGTTTTGAAAATAAAGTATGCAAGCAGAAAAAGAAGAAGAAGCAGGCAAGATAGTATGGGCTAAGTAAATAAGATGATAGCCAGAGAAGGTGGAAACCTTTATAGCAATAAAGAAGATAGGACGTTAGGAGGAATGAGGTAAGAGCAATGTAGCTAAGTTACGTGATGAATTGCTTGAAGAGCTTAACAGCAATGTATATATGGTATATATGTTGCATATGTTTTATATATACGTGAGCCGTTAGGTGTTTCGCGAGATGATTAAACCGCCATCATCGAGCGCCCTCTCATTATCCCTACTATACTTCTTCTGTACAGCTTCTTCCTCTTCTTGCTACACCTCTTCTCCTCCTCCCTCCTGTTCTCGTTGCATAATGCATAACAGAGTGAAAACAGGAGGGATCCGTGTATCGTCATTACAGGACAAACTGTTTGCAAATTTACAAGGGAGCTACATTGGTCGCATGTTCAACTAGAACTTCAATATAGCGAATACGAAAGCTCGTCCATTGAAGTGGAGCAAAACACGTTGAAAGTTGTGGTTTTGTGATGAGCGTAAGAAGAAGAGAGATAAGAGGAAGAACCGCAGTCGATTGGTTAAAAAAAGGCATTTAAGGTTCAAAAAAAAGAAAAGGAAAAACTCACCAATGCTTTGCGCGCTGACCATACAGCTTGCGAGATGTACTCAGTGCATTCTTACGTTTCCTTTTGCAGGACGATACAGTGGCTACTGAAACAAGAATGCATTTTTTGAAAATTTTGAACGATCGAGGTGCAATATTTTTTTACGACTTTTTCCATTTTACCCCCGACACTCGTGTCAGTACTGTTACACTTAGGGTCTCATCCGGGCACGTAACCGGAGCCATGATAATTCTATCTGGGTCTAATTAAATTTTTGATAAAGTCAATCTAAAGGAGCGAGTAATAAGTGCCTTGAGATAAGCTGGATTTATCTTAGTATTTATAAGCTAGGGCGATAGCGTTATGATACGCATTAGACTTCGATTATCAGTACTTCTTAAATAAGCTAATACCGAGCACAATCATTATTTCAGATTGGTATGGTCCAATTAAGAAAAAAATGCTATAGCGTCAGTTTTCAAACTTTGAATTACGCCAATTCCTATGAGACTACAGAACCTTATTTCGTTTTGAAATTTTTACTTCAGCCACTATCAACTTACATTGCTCTGTCCTGTTGCCAGCGCTGCCCGAAGTGCTCGACATGCATTTCTTAAAGTGCACAAAACTTTGTTAATTGCTCCACTTACGTATGTAGTATCTACTCTTAGTATCTCAAACTACTAATGCACAAGTATGAATGCCTCAGACACTTGTAAGCAACTGACTGTCACTTCGTATACTGAACTATACTCGTACTTGCTATAATAATAGACAACCGAGACCTAGAACAACAACGAAACATTTTATTGACTACGTTTATAAACCTTTTTTCTTTTTATAAATGATATACGAATTGGATATGACCTTTGGCCAAATGATTTCTTCGAGGAACCGATCTGACTGGTCAGTATCAATTACTGTTGGGATCTTTTCTTCGTTTAATCTCAAGCATGCATCAGTCATGTTGCATTGCATTGTCGCGTGACAAGACACGTAACAGACACTTCATGCAGACTTTGATATTCTGGCTGAAAGCCGACAGTGGAATTTCGTCCTTTCAATAAATGCACAAATATATGTATATACATATCCGCTACTTGTGAAACTCACTAAACTTACTGGTGTTTGCACAGCGCGATAATGTGAGTAGGGTCAAGTATAGCAGAGATCTGAGAATTTCGACGATCTTACTTAACTCCTCATTCAAGAATGTAAAGGGAGAGTTTAACGAAGACTATAAGACATGCTAGCGTAAAAATCATATAACGTGTGCGGGCTAACTCCGATCGATGTAATACTCCTGAAACGTAGAAAATCTCTACGTATCAGTTATCACGAGACTAAAAAGTTCTCTTTCCGTTATCATATCAGATGTGATAAAACAATGATACGAGTTCGCATCAATATTGCATGTGCCTATATATGGATAACATGGAATATAAACAAGCCTCGATTATCCTTGACATTCCAGTTTGAGAAATTTAATTGATTATAACGATCATCGATATTTCAAATTTCATCCATTAGTAAAGATTCGTTAATTACATCCATTGTTTTTCTCGTGGCTGTGCGCGTCTTTGTGGTTGTTCTATTATCATTTTGTGAGTGAAAAAAAAATCATCTTTCTACCTACAGCAAAATCGTATTTCCTACCGATCGCTGAGTCTTCGAGGGAGAAAAGGATTAGGGAGGTCGAGCGTTGGTGGATGATAAATTTGTTGAGTGGATTTCGATGTAAAGGAAGCCGCTCGTTACGCTTCTTCTCTTTTCCAATCTTCCTCGCTTTGATTTTCATCCGTCTGTCTGTCCATCTGACTGTACGAGAAACTGACATTATCGTGGGAGGATCGTTGATCTTCGTGAGATGACGGAGCCGTCTTGATTTTTACTTCGTTCTCGTAAAAATAACAACATTGAACGACGCTGCATGAGTTTTCAAGAGAACCGCGGGAGATGTGGGCTAGCCAGCCATATTGAGCGAAGAAAAAGAAAAAGAAGGAAAAAGAGGTGAACCCAAAAAAGGATGTAATTTCATTTCGAGAATTTCATGGTGTCATGGATTATCTTGGTCTCCGATCTCAAGAAAGTGACACTTTCGTTACTTTATTCCTCTTTGCATGCGTTATCCAACTTCCTCTCAGCTTCAACTTCAAACGAAGTGGCACTTTGGCTCGATCGCACACACGGGGTTCTGTTCTCGTCACACGCGTATTTTACTTGATAACTTGAAGTAGTGAAAATATACGCCTGGGTCACCGCTTCATATGGATCCATGTGAAGTGGAGTAGGTAGGTACACGTCACAAAAGTGTCACGAACAACTATCTTTTTTTTTTTCACCAATCTTACCGATACGATCTGAAATCCTGTGAGAGATGGAAAGAAAAAAAAAATTGAAGAATTTAAATACTTGTAATTATTTCAAGTGGAAGTTACGACCATGAAGAAAACCTCGCGTGTAGTCTCGGTGCCTTCATTATTATTATTTCTAATTATATTTCTATTCTGTACGAGTGCCACCTCGTTTATGTCCCATCGATAACACGAAGAACGCAGCATGCTGAAGATGATTCAGCTAATCGGTTATAGAAATCAGTACGAATATCTGTAATCCATAAACTACCCAGGCAATTGAAGAGCGTTAGTCGGATTGGCGCGAGGATTACCGCGATTGCGTCGTTCATGCGTCCATTCGTTTACCTCGTCAAAACTTCTCTTATAAATTCGCCATTTATTTTATCTAACAAAATCCCCAACTAAACGAACGTAAATCCTTCAGGATTTGTCACTTTTAACATATACAGGATCGACACGCGATCTTCGTTTCTTCATCTTTATGCATCTTCAATACGATCGACTCATTGACCAACGCTGCGAATCAATCACGTAACGCCATAATATTCGGGTATACAAAAATATACTATTCTAGCAGTATGGTACTGGTATAAAGAAGAAGTGTTACTCGAGTAGTATGCAATTGAATGCTATACCATATGCATACCAATAGTATGAGCTTCCATCCAAAACCTCATAGTGACACATATATAGTTGAAGAGAACAGAGGGAACCTCTTTGCCAAGTGTTATTAATACGCGTCTGTTACAAGTGAAACGGGGACCTTAAGTGATCATCATTATTCACACGTAAAAAGACCTCTGAACTGTAGCGATTAAATATGTCGCGTGTCAATGACGACATTTAGACCCGCTACGCATAAGCAGCCAAGGATTGATCTATCGTTCACCACAGTGAATGAATAATTGACAGACAATGAGATAATGATATTTTACGAAAAGGAGTGATATGGTGACTAAAACCAAAAAATGAGGTATTAAAACGAACTTTTGAGTGTCAGTCACATTATAATTATAAACATATAATATTATTATTTATGAGCCTTGTGAACTGTCTTGGTCGAATACCTAGAGTGCCGCTAGGTAATAAGTAAGGGTAATAAATCATAGAATGGATACAACCACGGTATATTGATATGTGGATATACGTATGAAGTGTATGTAGCATGGGGAATCGAACGTCTACATTATATGATTTCTCTCGTGAAAACGGCCGTTACGTGTAAATCAAATGTACTTGAGGTAGGAGCGAGCATTCTACAATAAATATAGTTGTTGCTACGTTGTACTGTTAGAAATGGAAAAAAAAAAAATATTTAACTACAGAACCGGCGCCTTGGACAGCTTCTGCGAGGGTCCATTGCTCGCCGGTTACGCCAGAGAATTATTTTATTCTGTTTAACGTCTCGAGACTTGATCGCTGTTTCATGTTTCCATCTTTCACCTTTGGTACCCCGTGTGTCTACTGTGTGTGCTGTAGTATGCGCAGTATGCAGATACTGATACAGGTATATAAATATGTACTGAACGTGGGCGCCATTTTACATGCAATTTCAAATGAGCCAATTTTATGTTCCCGTGTTGAGTGTTATTTCAGACATTTTAATAAAGCTTGAATAACATTTTAGAGCTTAAGGGACGGATTTGTGTCAGATGTTATATTTATTGGGTTAGAGTTATGGATACTCAAGAGACGAAACCACGAAGATTTTATGGTAGAAGCTGCGTACTTGTTTTTATTTTTTTGTACTTGTATGTTTCAGTACATCTTGGTATTATGCAAATCTGACATTACAGTTGCAAACTTGATTAGAGGGTAAAAATGTTGATATGGTCGATTATCAGCCAATGTAAATTGTATGGATACCATGGGTTGATCCATTGAAATTTATATGAGAGACCCTTAATATCTCTTGAGTGTAAATCAATAGAAAAGTAATGATCACATTTACGAAATGGTTTCTCGACATTCATTTTATCTTGGTTCCATCGAGGAAAAGAAACGAAAAGGGCAGAGATAGTAAGGACAGAGTAACGGTAAGAAAAAAGACTAAAAATTAATGTGGTAGGTACCAACCTGACATTCTAACAGCCTATCCACGAGCTTACTGTAGTAGCTATACATATTAGACTACCAAACTACGATACAACCATATACCACTACTATGCTCGAGTAACAGTTTGCCAGGTTTAAATAAACGGCCTAAAGCAAAGTCACAACTGGATACTGAAACAAAAGAATCAGCCATCCCTTTCCCTAACCAAACAGATTGTCTCTCGCGGCGAAAAACTCAGATTCCAATCCCATCCGTTACGAGTGATGGCGCTAGTGAGGCCAAGAGCGGCTCAACCGATTCTCACAGTAATTATGTGGATTTTAGAACCCTTAGAAAGCAAACGGACCGTGTAAATAGTTCTTAAGATAAGAGAGTCGACGCGCGTGTTTGCATTTGGAGAAACTATTTTATATACTAGGACTTTTTTCAAGTATTCCCTCTTGCCACGTGAATCTTGCTCCATTTTTTAATTTCGCGAATGTGTATACTACTTCCGGATGCTGATGATCACGTGGCATGAGAGGAATGAAATTTCTTGGAATTTATTTGTAATCTCTCAATTTATATGGATACCTTGAAATTCTATCATTTCACTGTTACTACCTTCGTATCCAATCTATACGAGTGTCCGGTTGTTGCACAAGAAACACGAATCCTGCAATACAGAAGGACGGGGGCTTAGAGCGCTAATGAAACGTGAAACATCAAATCCAGCATTACCGTCCGTTTCTAGATAGGAGGTGATTTCATGGCCATTGACGAGATCAGGCTCAGGCTCATTTAGAGTTTACAGTTCCTGCTGGTACCGGGCTTGGGATACAGTGAACAAAAATTAAGTCTGAGAAGATAGTCGAGAAGTGCATACTAAATGTATATCCAGTTAGCGTCCTCTCTGTCTGAACGCTATAAATCTGATTGGCTAAAGGTAGTATTACACAGTAGTAAGGATAAGTTCCACGTAGGATGATACAATAAAAGTAACTTAAATAAATTAAGACATGCATCTAGACTCTATTAAGGAACAATTGAATTAAATAATATCTGATAAAAATACACTAGTGAAGAACGAAAGTACCAAAAGTACGAAGTCGTCGTCAACGTAGGGAAAGTCAAAACTGTCAAGCTCCACTGTCCTCCATGTCTCGGTAAATGCAACTGTTCGGGTTGGCTGTGAAAAACAAGATAAACAATTAAATCTTGTATTACGTGGCCCAGATGCATTTATCTAAATCTCATGATTTTTCGTCAGGAAATTATCTCCCGTTTGATCACATATGGGTAGTAATCAGAGTTCCATAGGTCCGGTTAACGAAGAGTGTCACTTGATCCTTAAACCGACGCGGTAAGAAGAACTTGGCAGCCGCCATTAGATCGGACTGCCAGTCTGTTGAACATGAGTAGCAAGAGGCTGAATGCACGTTAAACGAAGGCGTTCATAACATTGTCACACGGTGCATTAACGGTCCAGTATGCGAGCGGACTGCATGCGTGCATTTACGGGTATGATTGGTGGAAGCTGAGAGTCCAGTAGTGGAATGGCGGAGTAAGCGAAGAGGAATACAAAAAGGGTCGATTGGGCCAGATGAAGGCGGGGACAGACGGAGGAACTTATAAAAGAATAAGGAATAAGGGACAGCGGCCCCCTGTCCCTTCCTCGCCAAGCCTGGGGGCAAGAAAGAGGAACCATTTTATAAACGCACCGACCCCTACTGCAAAACTGACAGTTCTGACAGTTGACAGCATTTGTGGGCGTCAAGGTCGCTATGGGAACCGGGTTCTTGGTAATGGACGCTAATAATAATTTGCCAAAAAAAGGTATTGCAAGTTTTTTTTTTTGTTAAGAATAATTACAATTTCTCATTACCTCGTATTGTGGGAATTTGGGATTTTCTTTATGTCTGTCTCTGTCTCTCTCTCGAGGTCGGGGAACTTAACCCAAAATTCGAGGAGGAGTTCGAAACCGAATTAACGAAACCTCCAGCCCATCCTGGCCCTCGACAGCGTACCACTACAAGGTTCGTTAAGAGTATTTATAGGTCCTCAGAACGAGAACGCGAGTTTAATTTATGAAAATGTATGGTAAGTGTTACCAACCTGTGGGAGCGGAATGGCGGCATGCACGTGTATGTACACCTTGGATTTGAGGTTTGTACGTGTGGCTGTGTGGACCCACTTCGAATCAGATTCCAATAATTTTCGAAAATGTTTACACAGGTTTCTCGATTAATCGCAGCCTCCGTAGCGAAGCTGCCACATTGAGGAAACCAAATATTTTAAACATCTTTATTCTTTTTCAAATAATAACATTAAACATAACTTTAATAATTAATACTTTTCTTTTATGTACGTAATGTCGTACGTCTGGGATTTAACGACGTGCAATCTAACATCAGACCGAAATTCCCTAGCTTGTCTAGGTAAATTTAAATTCTACGTGTAACCATTCTAGATGACTAGAACATAAATTCACGATTTAACTGAACTCTGCCCCAAGATATTATACGAAATCCTTTTCTTTTTTATGAAGCATCAAGTAAATCTCATCCTGAGATTAATCGAAAATTTTTTATCTGACGGTCCGACGCGTCTTCCCCCGAACTTCTAAACTATTTCAAAAACATTTTATGTCCAGATAATATCTTAGTATTTTTGTTCTCAACCGTCACGTCCACGTCTAATACTTTATATGTGGAATTGAGATTGCACGATGTTACCCATTACTAAAACCATGTCCTAGTTTGTCTTGAGTCTTTACAACGGACAAGATCAAGCAGCCTTTTCACACAGGGGCTGCTTTTTCGAGCCATGTGTTAACCCTTGACTCCCTAGAAGAAATGTGGCGCTTATGTGCTTATATGATCGCGACCAACCGCGTTCACACCTATAAATCACTCAGCGGTAACTACGAGAAAGATGAAAAAAAAAAATGTCGAATAAAAAGTCCTCCACTTATTTTATGATCCAAATACGCAGGGTGGCCTAGAATATTTTCTTGTTTTTTTTTTTCACTTGTCCTTTTTTTTTCTTCTTCATTTCTTCCTTTCCTCCACTTCAGACCTACGTACGTGCTTATAACAAGAACACATGTATCTATAAGTTGTCCGAGGGCGAGAGAGTAAAAACTGTATACAGAAAAATAAAAGCAATGGGATTTTTGGAAAAACAGAATGAATCAGAATAAGATACTCGCCGAGTGTCAGTCTTTCGCGTTTAACGGGTGTTTCTTGACGTTTACGATTGGAACATTTCCGTGAGTTACAAATTACGTGGGAAGGTATTGGGAGGACATTACTTAAGAATCTCCGAAAATGCGTTACGGCATTTCTTTTGAATATTTCAGATTTTTCTGATTTTACCATCCTCACGTTCATTACGCTACCGCTGCAATAAGTAGTCACGCTTTTAATTACTTTTTAATCTCAAATATTCGATATCACAGTCATCAAGTGAATTACGATATTGACGTACATAGATGGGTAACAGTAAACTCCCGATCCTTAAAAAATGTCATTACATTGCTTTTTATAGACAGTCTTCACGAATTAACAGACTATCGAAAGTCGTGTTCACGTCAGACCTGTCGATAAAACAGTACGAATAAGGAGTCAAACGATTAGACGCGTGATAGACTTAATTTTTAAGGTCTTTAGAGACAAGCTGATTGAAAATAAATAATTGTCATCTACTAGAAATATTATAATATCCAAACGAATGCAAACCAATTTTTTTTCAAAATATATCAACCCGCAATTGATCGAGATAATATTTCCAATGAATCAAGATGAAGAAACCAATCAACAAGATCACTGACTCATCTTCGAGGGAACAATACATAGATGAGTCCTTATCGAGGACCTTATCCCTAGAATTAATCACAACTCTAAGCTGGTTAGGTTAGGACAACAAAATTTCACATACGTAAAACGTGCTACGTCAACGCCGCAAGAAGAGGGACTGATCCCCTTTGAAGTAACCGTCCGCTTATAAATCCATTTGTTATCCTAGCAAGTGACACGTCCCTCCGGTATTACCAACATGCATACAAACAGATAAGAAAGTAAATAGCCACCTCAAAAAACAAATACAAATGGTGAACATTTTCAGTAAAGTACTCAGCATTCACGCAATTGGCAATAGCATAAATATTGATAAATTTTCTAAGAGAAATGTTTAGTTTGCTATTCTCTTATCGGTAGTACCAATCTACTATTAAAGTACCTGAAGTTGTAGTAGACGCAGTTAACATATCTTTATTGTACTACAATAAGTACCTACATGCATTCTCCAACGTTGGTAATACGTAGAACAAATTTATTGATCGATCAATTGCACTTTACGTTTTCGTCCACACGCGAACGCACTAGGAACGTAAAATTGGTATCTTTACACAGAGTCTGGCTGTGTGCTAGAACGTTTTGAAAAGAGTACTGACTGGTACTTAGAAATCGGAAGTGGCCGATTAGTCGTTTCAGTTGAGTAAAAGTGCATCGAGAAGCCGCGGTTCACCTATTAGCAATCGGTTCCTGGTTATAAAGCAACAGTAATGGAGTTCACGTGTGACCGTTCCGCATTTCTGACGCGATTAAACGGCCACGTATGGACGATTGGCGTGTAGCAGTCGTTACATATGGATTTGCATACCTAATTAACAGAATTTCTGTCAGAAGTGTAAAACCAGTTGGCAGTTATCGAAAAATTGTTAGATATAAAAAATAGTGACAAAGAAGACTTAGTACAAGTTAGGTTGGGTTGTGAAGTTTAATTTGGGGTTCAGTGAAAAATGTCCAAAAAATCAGTAAGAACATTTATGAAGTCCGTAATGGTATTTTAAACGCGTACGTTCTGCACGATAAAACGTACAAAGTTGATGGTTGGAATATTTGCGAATACGGTTAGCGAAATTCCTTTCCGAAGGTGTGAGCAATGTCCCGTATGTGAAGTTAGGTCTTGTTAATATACGCTGTCGCGTGTATCTTCGTGTTACACAGTTACCACATGGAACATAAATAATCGTAGGAGAATTTCCTTTTGACGATTGTGGATTTAAGTGGCGGTTTATTATGGACCAAGCGCGGCTACTTTATGTTATGTACGAAAGGAATTAGTCGAGAGAGACAAAGTGTTGGGATAATATGTAGATTTATGGATTATAAATTCACTGAGGACTAGTACAAGAAAAAAAAAAAAGAATTCAATAGGTCAAGAGTTTAGCCACGCTTATTGAAATCACATACATACGTATGATATTTGTAGATATATACGTATGAAGACGATGCCTTATGTCCGCCATTGCGATTCCTCGTCGGCTTATGGCAACCAGTCGAAAGTTCCATACCGGCTCAATTTAATCCGTATTTATCAAGCGTTGATGCTGTAGTTGTTTCATATTGACTTATGTGTGTACAGCACGAAGCAAGTAAAGATACCGTTCTGGAAGCCACTTTTTTTAAGCTCTTATACACTTTTGATCTTTCACTCTCTTCGGTTCCCAGAGAATCATCAATGCGACTCGCGAGAAGCGCAGAGCAGTTCGTCTCTCGTTTCTCGTATGACGTACAGTGAGCATTGTTTCCTTGGTAATTGAAAAATCTGACTAAAGTAACGTCAGTCTTGTCTCGACGTTGCTGCAGCTCAGAAACGTTCAAGGTATTCGGTAATTCGGACTTAACTGTCGAAATTCCCCCACATGCATTAGGTATGTACACGAGGAATGAACCTTGAATGAAGTAAAAATGGAGAACAAGTCGAATTGAATAGGAAGTTTAGATGATCAGGATTCAGATTAAAGCTCCTTTCTATGGTAGGTATAATATATGGAGACGTGGTACCTACGACAGGCTCGGGTCGGTACTTATTTTAGGTTTGTTTTTAGGAACGGTTATCCCTTCGGCCATTATGGTCGAGGAGGTTGTGGGCTCTGGTTATTTCTTCTCGGATTAAGCAGAATGACCGGGCGTATTTTCACTCATAGAATTCAAGTGACACGTCGTCGGCGACAAAGGCTTTGTGATCTTTACGAGTTCATCTAGGATCATCTTCTTGGAGGGGATGAGATGAGAAGCAATGCTGAGATTAATACGAGTCCGATGCAAATAGAAATAAAATCCTTGATCCTTGGATCGATAGATCATCAGTGAGTAATGAACAATCCTAAATTGTCTTAAAATTTTTCAAGTGATCGCTATAACCTTGTTTTCGAAACTGGTCAAAACTTTTCTTTTTTTCTTCTTTTCTTTTACCATGGCGCCTTTGGGTTTCGAGACTCTTTGATATTCTCAAGTGTTTGGACAGAATGTGGTCACTGACGCGTGGTATTGGTTACTGTCTGTTTTACCTAACAGAAATTTCCTTCGTTGCAGAACAAACCGTATATGGGGGTAAGTTCTATCTCAGGGATACCCCACAGAGCTGACCTATTTAGTGGCGCCGTGTTACAGATGAAACCGAGTCCCTGGGTCCAGGAGTCCCTAGGGATCCTGCATGGGAGGTCCTTGGTCCATTTTATTAGACACGTATACCAGATATCTAATACACTGTTGTAGGTACCTGCAGCACGTCTAGTAACGGTCAAGATAATTATCAAAGTGCCTCCCCGCTACGTCTTCGGCCGTATTGAGATTTTTGAACGTGACCGCATTTTTTGTTTCCCAAAAAATATTTGACAATAGACTCAAAAAAGACGTAGCCTACCAAATTGGTACAGATTGGATAATTCTTCGTTGCTTAGGAATGAGTTCAAAGAGTTTGACCGACTCTGTTTCTCTTGACGGTCTTTTTTCGGGTGGGAGTTGGTTTCTAAACGAGAATCGTTGACAACGCTGTCTACGGTAGATCGTTTAAGCGGCTACCTAGTATCAGAAGGCAATTTGGCAGTGGTAAACTTCTATTGGCTTCTGAGAAACGTTCGCAAATGTCGGCTTCGGGCGATACAGGTGTAATCCCTCGCTGCTAGGGTTCGTGCTTGTCTCTGGTTATGCCCCTAATAATTCGGCACAGTCGTAAAATTCATGAGGGACCTAAGCTAATCTATTAGGATTAGAGACGTCGCTCTCCTCAATTTCACGTACCTTTTTTTTGCAACCCAACCTCATTTCTCTCTCATCAGACATTTTTTTACAACACTTTTTGAATCTGGCAAGATTTTCTTCAGACTTATCGTTGACCTAACGAGCCAATCGACTCAGAGGAAGCTATAAAGACATTCGCAACAATCAGTAACCAATCAGTAGGTAAGCTCAAAAATTTCAAATGAACCTAAAACAAGATTTACGAATCGAGAGAACTTTTCTGCCAAGTCCTAGAATTGAAGCTGAGCCAGAAGCACTGAAGTCGTAAGGTCGTAGTAAAAAAAAAAAAAAAACTGTAGAACCACGTCGGATAATTTACAAGTCACGAACTGTAATATATCACGACTTCACCAGGGGTAGGTTTTATTTTTTTACCCCACTTTATCCAACTTCCTTGAGACTCATTCCAGAAGCGAGTTAAAGTACCACTTTTAGAAAAGTACTACTGTACAACTTCTTCCTGCACTTGAATGCCATTTCTCTTACGGAAAATACAGCCTGTCACTCTACGAATCTGCCAAGCAGGCAGCCAGCACTGTCAGTAAAGGTAGTGGCAGTGTCAGTGAATATGGCACTAAGCCCACTCTCTTCTGCTCCCTTCGCCCCGCTTTCGAAATTAAGCGCAGCTCGGGCAATTTGCCTGACTTAAATTGTTGTATTTTACGAGCCGATTCCAAAGTGGATTTCACGCATCAGTTGGACAACATAAAAAGAAGAAGAAGAAAAAGGGAACAGCAACCTACGAGATTCACATTGGACGAAACAAGTTTGCGAATTGTCATCAAATTTTGAGAAATAAACGATCGCTGAAGACCGAGGGATTACGGCGTTTGCCAGTTGGCGCTGGGTGCTGACGTCGCGACGCGTCTCCTTTGCACATGCGACTTATCCTAGCGCAACTGCAATATAACTTCGTGAATTTATAGTCGCGTGACTCGAGGTTCTTTATTGATCTATTTTTTTCACTCGTTTTTCTTTTACACCACGTGATAAATCGCACGGCGCTTCCAGTCAAGATACTCAAGGCGTCGGTGTTTTTGCTAGGTGCCAAGAGAAAGGATAGTATTAAAAAAAGTAGATTTCAAAATTTATCGAGCACTCCTCCTTCCGCCGAAATTACTCGAATTCGTTGACTTTTTGGAACTCGCGTAATTGTCCTCACAGTGAGTAACGATCTGACAAGCCAGACATTGTTAGATACAAACTGCTCGGCAAGTGCAGCAGCTCGTCGCACTGGTTCTGGAATGCAAGTCTTCGAGGAATTTTCCAGCTTTGGAAACACGTTGAGTGAAAAGAAGAAAAAAAATGGAAAGGAAAGACGAAAAGGAAGAAAAAACAAGTTACGATCAAAAAACTTCGGCGCTTCGTCACTTCACAAATTTCTCATTTCTCTTCACGCTTCTCGCCAAAAGAAGCTCGTTAGTAATGCGACACCGTGTACTAGGAAAGTAAAAAAAATTCCCTAATTCACTTTCCACGTTAATAAGATGAAAAAAAAATATATTCTCTACTACAGGTATCACGGAGTGGATGAAATGAGACAGTTGTATTTAATTATTGACCAAAACTGGTGTGGCAACTGTAGCCGACCTCAGTCGGGCGGCAGAGTAAGAGCAGCGGCACGCTATATTCCCACTAAAATTTCTAACAACTGGTTTTAAAATGCCGTATATTATGCATTTCTTCTCAGACACCCCGTGCACCTCACCTCCGGCAACTTTTTATTCCTCTTCTTCTTCCTCTTAGCGAACCCTGAACTGGACAGTCGTGGACAGAAACATTTCTGGACCTAAGCCAGAATCGTATAGGGACGCGCAAGACTCCATGAAAGATCGATCGTACAACTAAAGTCCAGCTATGCGCAGTAATTTATGGCGAAACAAGATCAAGATTTCTTAATATATCGACGTCCTACAGTCGGATGCTGGGTGGCATTTGTCACTTGACTCTGAATCTTCAAGCAGTTCATATCCACTTTATAGCGCGCCAGTGTCGTCCAAATAATTGTACGCACAAAAATTATCGATCGTGAACTGAACCAAGGAAAAAATAATACGGTTTACAAACTTCGATATTTTTTAGGTACCAAAAAAAAAAAGACTTAGAATTTATCCAATATTTTTTATCAAACATAATCCTCCATGTTTTCTGACCACGTGAATAAGTCGTATCGATTTAACATTTTAACGGTTTAAGATTTGGAACAAAGTTGGTTCTTCATGGTGGACAAGGGTTTAATATCTGGAGTAATTTACCTGTCGGATTATCGTTAGGAAATCGCGTCTCAATTATCGCGGTGTCTCAGTCCCTGACAGCGTCCCAAGTACCACTTGGTCATCTCAGACCTCTCACGCTCAAGATTTTAAGCTAAGCCAAGCAATAAAGTCAATCCCACGCAATCTAGCCACGATGAACATATAAAAAAAAGACACCATAGCTGGAACTGTACCAAATGACGTAACATTGCTTCACAGTTGATTTACGCAAAGTCATCGCTAGACAAAATATCAGCAAAGTCCACTGTATACGCGATACAATTACCAGCAATACCAAGAACCAAGGAATCAGTGACCAATTAAAATTTTGCACGTACTCCAATATCTAAACAATGACAAACAAAGTTAATCACGAACGACACACAAGAACCTTAATATCTCGTCACGATAAACTGTCATCAGGAATAATATGTTTTTTTCATTGTTTTGATTCCAGCTTCGAAAAATGCATATCCACGAGAATACACTGAAGGAAGCCTAACGCGCGCAGAGGGTATCGAGTTGAAGTTCTTTGGTCCAGGACCGCTAAAAGGATTCACACGCGATCACCGAAGCCAAGTGGTCAAAGGAACAATGGCGACCGTTGTTCACAATCCGAGCCACTAATCGCGTCAAAACACGCGTTAAGGATCATCCCATCGGACAGCCGACAAACAGACGGATCAAGTCAAGGTATAGGATGAATTGAAGGAGGGGCGAAGAAGTGGAAAAAGCGTAAGGAAGGGACGAAACAACCTACGAGAAAAATATGCATAGAGGAACAACCCACTGTGGGATGCGTGCGCGCGCTTGTGTGTGTGTGAGGCAGACGTAAACGTTGAAGTTGAAACGCGAGGGAGAGAAGAAGTAGAAAAAGGAAAGTGAAGCCCGTTCATCTCGTGCCGACTTCAGCCCATACAATCTCGAGTGAGATGTTTCGAAGATCCTTCTACCACTTCTGACATTTACTCTGCCATATTCCACAGCAACCAAGAAACCAATAACTTCACCATCTACAACTTCACGAAGAGACGACTACCGTTTTTTCTCATGTGAAGCCTCGTACGCACAGACTCGTCTACCTATTGCTCTTACTATGGCCATTAAATCAATAGCGAAACAATATATGAAAATACGTATACACGCTGGGGGTCAAAGGGCATTTCTCACGATGCCACTTCACAGTGTCGATCAACTAAATCGATGAAGTTGTTAAGACTGGAGTGTTATAATGGGGTAGGTATGTTGCCGCATTGCTCACCGTGCTGCGATAGCAACAGGGATACGTTAAAGTTACCCAATTAGCAGGGATCCTCGAGACTTCCCAAAGGAAAGGCTTCACACTTCACTCATATAACAACAGCGATAAATTTTATCGATCAACCAAGACATTTTAAACGTTCAATTTAAACGTACATTAAAGACTATTGCGTCCACCCACCGTGCATCGAAGCTGAAGAGGATATTGAAAATCGTTGCGTTTAGAATGGCTTCAAAGCTTCTAACCCAATTTCCCCGAGACGTATTTATTATTTAAGAATTCCATGTAGCTAGCCGAATATATTTCACCAGTGAATTATGGTTGGTAGACAGAGTGAAATGAGTTTATAAACAGGTCGTACTTTAAGGAGGATGTCGGCAAATGTCACACAACGTGGGATTGAGATCTTTCTGTTGGTTTTCACTTTTAAAAAGGAGAGGGCTAAAAAAAATATAAGGCTGATAGGGAGAAAGAAAATGGTAAAGGGGGAATGCCATTCAATGTCTGTCGAGCCAGACCTATTTGCGTGCTACCGAAAGAATTAACATGGCCGGTTATCCCTGTAGAGCGTAACAAGATTTTGTAATCAACTACATCGTGCTTAGAAAGTCCTTTTCTTCTTCTTCTTCTTCTTCTTCTTCCTCTTCTCCTATTTCTCTTTACCGAGAAGATTTATGAGCAGAAGAGTCTCCCCTCTACGAGGGTGTAACTTGCCACTGTAGCCACTACGATACGCCTCGTGGGTTCCCAACCGAGCGGAAATGGTTTACCATGCCGAAAAGATACATTGGACCTACCATCCAATGCATTTCCTTTTCCTTGTCATTGTCGCTCTTAGCCTAATGTTGGTCGCCGTATGAAATGACGCAAAAGCTCTTTTAAAGAAATACAAAAAGTATATCCAAACATTTTGGATGACCATAGATTGAAAATCATGTTTGAAACCAAAACCAACTCATTTATTCGTCTACTAGACGTACGAAAACCCAATGGTGGAAATATGGTAAAAGAGATAAAAAGTGATCTCGTACTAACAGTAGATCGTATACCCGATACCAGATGCTTGACAGAGTAGCAAATTACCTGACTACTCGTTCCAGCAGCATGCGAGCTGTCTTGAGCTGTAACTCAGATAGCCATCTGGTTGGTATCGGTCCCGTATACGTATAGGCGCATATGTGCAGCAACACTCTCCAAACGGTATATAGGAAATGCATTCGTAACCGACGTCACCGTTCGATAACAGGACACTCGTTAAAATTCAGTCACCAAATGGAGAAAGAACTTCTGGTTCTTCACTACCGCTTTCACGTGGCAACCTATCAATGTAAATTTGCACGACATCTGATAAGATTCGTGATAATTCTCACAGCCTAAATTGGGATTCTATTATTGGTCACTGAGAATACAGACTCTTCTTTCAGTTTAAAGAACCGTTCCCGATAATGGTCCAGCGATTGGTACATTGGAAATGTTGATCCGTGATAAGTGGTACTAAAATGTAATTAGTAATGGGTAGTAAATATGGTCACAAGGAAAGACGTAGGCGTTGCCAATAATTATTGCTCCAAAAGTAACAAGCGTCCCTTTCAAAGGTGACTATAAAGGTTGTAATTGTACATCCGTAATGGAAGTGAGAATTTGTCTAATTGGTATGCGTTCGAGTTATTGTGTAAAAACATCCTGAAGCAATAGCATGTTAAAGTACTTGGTTATTTGCTAAATGTTATCACGGGTCGGGAGCTGAACAAGAACCAGCATTCATGTGACTAAAAAGCAATTATTAGACATTTTTTAAAGTTAGAATGACTCTGCCAATGGGACAGTCTAAGGTTTTCGTTATTTGATTAGAAACGGTAACAGGCTAGTTAGGAGCGCAAACCAGAGGAACAAGGAATTCCTTGAGAGGATTTGAAAAAGGGTCCATATCGAAAGGGTATACATGTAGATAGAAAAGAGAGAGACGGATAAACCAAGATGGTAGAGTGAAATAGTTGGCACCTATAGAACAAGGCATCCAGTCAGTAAGCTAAAGTGTCGAATTGACTATATGCGGGGGAGTACATTAGACCTATAATTGATTGTATAAACCGGCGGGACATCGGAGCGAACTGCCACCTAGTGCGACTATACCGTCTGGACCAAAGTTTCCCACAGGTTACCTCCTAGAGAGCCCGACTCGATAATTGTACTAATGTGCACTGTTTGCCGAGTTCCTCTTTCTAAGGACATTGGGAAACCGCCCTGATCCCACAGGATCCTCTTCCACCCAAATAGGTTCGATCGATTCGATCCTTCCTCTTCGAAGTGCATCGTATAATTTATTGTATAATAAATTTCGAATTCGCTCAAAATTCCAGCAGTCACTTGAACTCAACTGAAAATGATGCAGGGCTAATAATTACTTGATGTACCAAACGCATCGTACGATAACACCGTAAAAACTGTACTATCTCATAAGACCCTTAGTACGGATGCGTGCAGCCTGACGAGTTCAAGAAGTTCGGATAAAATTCTTCAACGAGATTATCTAAATTGTCGGAATTTGTAGAGCGAGAGGGACGGCAATCCCTTCCATCTCTGTTCCCCATAAATAAGTAAGATAATTGACCGTTAAGTGGAGAGTCTCTATGAAGGCGACAATTTATTTTCAGATTACGACAATCCAAATCGCACTCGCCTTCCAAAATGGGGATACGCGAGTAGTATAAGAGTATCTAGTCTTTTTTTTCTTTCTCCGCCAGCCCCATTTCTCCCTCTCACTCTCTATGACGGTCCTATCTCACTGTAGAATGACTAAGGGTGTAGGTACGAGGTATAACAACCACCTTGAGACATCCGTTATCTAACCGAACCTCGTAAACAAGGTCCTGACACCATTAAGTCGCCTAAAAGGTTTCAGGACCGCGACTAATGCCTCGATACCGACGAAACAATTGATTTGTTCAATTAGTAATCAGGGACCGGTCTAATAATTCAACCCCTGAGTGTTTGATTCCCGCCCCACTTTAACGCAGCCACTGGAAACAGAAACGGTCAACCAAACATAAAGAACCAAGACCAAAATCCAACCGGGAAACACATTAACCTCCCGATGGGTCATCAATGTCTTTTAAATGAACCGATACAACTTCTCCTTATAAACAAATTCGCTGTAACTATTTCTTTAACCTTTATTCCTTGTTTTTTTTTTCTCAGCTGCAAACCGATAATGATTAACAATCGATATGGGTCTAACGATTCGATTCGTAGAAACGTGCCTGGGGCCATCGACAACGTCATAAATATCGGGTTCAATGTTTAGTCGACGTGGACGGTTGCAATCACGAATCCGATACCGCAGACTCTGACGTTGCTGATTCGTAGCTTCCAGGTGCAGTAGCTGCGTGCAAAGTGCAGCTGACAATGCGTTTTATTGGTGACGCGTCCAATTGGTCTCTAACGAGGATACGGTGATCCTTTTGGCAAATCAATCGGAAAGCATGTTCGAAATCATCAATGGGAACCCATACGACAGTTTAGTAGATTCAGTTTAGGGAATACGTGCTGGCAATGATAAATCTCTTATTTTCAAAATATACGAGACAGGAGGACGCGGCTCATTTACATGGCAATGAACGGAATTAACATGACAAAGACCAAAGATTTGTTAACGCATGCTGCGAGAAGGTAGTGGGGATTAAAATCATGCAGGAGTTTACGATCCGTGGAATGTGACAGGCAGTGCTGTCACTTTGTATCCCGAGAGAAAGAGAAAATTAAGGAGCACAAAGTCTACAGTCGCATTTAATAATTATCATGAAATCAATTTGATTAAGTATCGATTAGCAATCGACATTTAAATATTGTATACCATACTTTTTGACTCAATTCTCGTATACATCTATATACTGTAGGGATTGAGAGATTGCTGAATAATTCTAATAGGCATAGCGCACCATGTCCATGGAATGTCCATGAGATGTCGATGGAACGATTTAAAAATTGGTCAATGTCTAGAATATGTAAAACGCAATATTTTACACAGGAATTGAATTCCACGGGGGGTTTTCGTGTCGATGCGAATATAGATTGTATTTTCGTTAATGGCAATAGGGGTACAAGTTCAGGCTGAACGAAACGCACTCTCAATATTATGTATATCAGTTCATTTCTGCTACGTATTATTACGATTATTCCAAAAATAGGATTTCGTCAAAGAGAATGAAAAATAATGACGAGCCATTCATTTTGAATTCGCCATGAATGGATTCTCCATTTGCATTGGGCTGCTGCTACGGTGGATACTTAAGACAGAAATACGCTTAACGTGTAACGCGTAGGTAAGCCCAACGATATATTTATGCATTTCTGACTGCAGGATGTGCATGCTAATACTCACTGTGAGGCTTTGTATATTAAACAAGAGTCTCAGAGTCAAGTGGCTGATGACAGTCGTGCTATTGATATTTGGCAGTCGAGACTGTCAGCCCGGCATTTATTAAACGACATATTTCATTGACCTTCTTCGACGAAACAAATCGACCTGCTTTCGGTGTTATTCGTATCACGTGACAAATAAAAGACACATGTCAGTCTTCGTTGTTGCGAAGAGAAAATAAATTCGAACAACTACAAAAAATCCCACGCATAATAATTCCAATAACAAAAATTCAAAATTTGTATTCGTCACTCACCGATCATCGCCTCCTGAACGTTGAATGTAAATCACAAAGTCCCGTCGCTCCGACGTTCGTCGCAAGACTTTAAAACTGTTTCATTTCCAAAAATGTCACGAGTATCAAGAGCAATTTTTTGAAGACAAACGTTCACACAGTGTCTCCGCGAGTGACTGACACTGTTATCTACACGTGAATCGATTTTTATAATTAATTATAAAAAAATCACTGCACTGATTTTGATCTTGTTTTAACGCGATACTAGAAATTTCGAATGCAAAAGTTTAGTGGGTTTCGAAAGGAAAACTTGGAGTGGTTGGTGGTAGTTCTGTACTTGCTGCCCTTTGCTGCTAGTCTAACACTATTGAGGCGACGACCAATGCCAGTGGTAGTGGTAAAATGGTAGTAGCCATGGTGGGAGAGAGGTACCCCTCGGTAGGACATGTAAGGGATAGTTTGGCTAATTTTTGGTGGTCAGTGCACCGTTGTAACAGAGTCGTTCAGAGTGCATTAAGGCCCTAAGGGTGGCACACGATCAGACGACCAGACTACCAGACATGGTTATTGGTGGTGGACCATGCTGGGCGGTCCTTGGAAGACTCAACAAGACCGAAGAAAAGGAAAAAACAAAGATTCCCTTTCCTCGAAGGAGCGAGTGAGACCGTGATATTGTGAGCTATCCAGAGAATGAGCTATAGTTGTATACCTAAAGGCACGTTCGACTTCGCATGTTGGCCGGGTAGATTTTGAAAAACGATCCATTTTACCGAGAAGAAAATTTGTCAAGATATTTCACGGTAGATGAAATATTCGCCGACCAAAGCTGCCGTGTCGAAAGGTCAAAGGAATAACAGTGTCGTTTCCAGCAATGTTTTTCTTCTTTACAGCTTCCGTTGCTTCTGGTCAAAAACGGATTTATTACTTTGAAAAGATGGAAACAACATTTTCGTCACGTACACACACAGTGCACTGTTCGCTATTAAATTGATCTGACAATATAAAATATCCGTACTTTGGGGATTTTCAAAATTTCTTTTTAATCTATACGATGCATTTCATTGTTGTAATGATTGATTTCTGCTCATGCCGATAAATTGTATCGTATTACGTTCTAGCATCCGTCGGATCTTCTCAAAGGATTGATTCGTCCCATACGCTTTTAATATGTCCACGAACAAAGGAAACCCACTGGCCGATATAGTTTAATAGCTTTAACGATGCGTATCCTAATGGAAATCGACATTGTGATAATAAAGTGGAGGCAGCCATAAGACCGGGTAGGCTGACATGGGTATTCGGAACGTGTACGAAACACGATCGCTCCTGTGTTACACATAATTGATCCAGAGACGATAATTCGCCCAATTAAACGTCTAATCGATTAATTTTCAAATCGCATATCAGTATAGTCTAATTAAAAAAAGAAATACCAAAAACCGTCCTGTATACCTAGGCACCTACATCAGGATTTTCCCATGCCGCAGGACCGTTACGCCATGCGTGATGATTGCATCCAGGGACAGGAAAATGAATTACCAACGTACTTATTTGAAAAGGGCCAACGAGTGTGCTTTACGATCTGGGCGTCACTTCCTGCAACATGAACGATCCGCTCTGCGTGTCCCGTTAATTCGCTCCTAATTCGGTTAAATAAATCATTCATTACCGTTCAGTTCGTATTTCTCAGGTCATTAAGCAATGCACCAAATTACCGCAACAAAAGACGATGCCGTGTTGCTTGAAGGTGCGGTCAGACTTGCATAAACACACTCATTGCACAACAGACACAAGAGTTACGTCTGAAACCAAAAATTTTGAAATCAATTTTGTAAAATTGCCCGCCCCCCAAACATAATAATGATACACTGACAAAAATATAAATGCATCATAAACAGACCACGCGTGGCCAATCCAGACAGATTTAATCGCACTTGATGCAACGGTGGTCTGCGGTGCAAATGACAGACTATGTCCACGACGCCATTATTCTTTCGAACACGGCCGAAATGACCCAAGGGTGTTAATCGAACTTGAACTGTTAATACACGAACTCACGTGGCCCGGAGATACGTCAAGCTGTGACTTATTGCAGAATGCTAATCGACTGATGGTTGAGCCTCCTAGGTGGTCCAATAGTTGTTAGACCTCAGGACCCTAAGTAGAGAACAGGGTTGCAAGATGAAGAGAAAACAACAGCAATGATTTTCGAGTATTTAAGAATTCAGTCTAAGACAACACACTACGAAGATGAAGTACCTTCGATCGGGTTTGTACTTAGTACCCAATATCGTTCTCACGGACATGGACCACCCTTTAGGGGTCCCATGGGGTCCCCACACAAATAACTTGACACGATCAAGATCTAGGATCGTGAACGTTTCTGGTGTCCAAGATAACATGTGAAATAATTCACAGTGGATTATCATGAGCTTGCTACGATTCACATTAGGGAATGGGTTAAGGGGAAACTTCAGGGATATATACTCAATTCCCATCTACGGTGTGCATGGACCCATGAGAAAAGACTTATACGGGATGGTTCGTGGGGTGGGGGGGAAGATTACCCCAGCAGAAAATTTGTGTTGGGTAATCTGATAGCGATGAAGCATTAATTGCTTCACGTTATCAGACATTAGATACCATGGAGAATGATCTTGGATCCCCCATGGAATCTTACTTACATGCATTCAACAGGAATGCTATTAGATGACTGTGATTAATATCATCAATTCCCATATGGTACCTAACAGTCCTGTACTTAGATGTTTTATTTTTTATATAAATAATACAGTAACAAAGTAAACTTATCAATTCAAATCCAAACAAGATTAATCAGATATGATCTAATAATATTATAAGTAACGATAACAAGTACTACAACAATGATCTTAGAACACATATACCTCAAATCATTAAAGTCAATTTCCATGCTGTCACCGGTAAAACGAATCATTTCCATGTCGTCTAATCCTCAACCTGATATTTAAAGTGATTAGCAACAATGATTAATTACAAGAGTACTTTTCGCACGCATTAACTTGTACTAATAGAATCCCACAAGATCCAATATATGGGAATGGCAATATAAAGTAGCGTCAGGATAGCTCTAACCAGTTGGTTGAACATTTTAGCAATAACAAGAGCACAAACGAGCAAGGGAGTGAGTTACCGTACAAAATGAAGTATGAGGCCAGAAGCACATGCGTTGCTGAAACAATCTTCCTGAACCGTATAAGGACAACGTATGTACCTCGTAAACCGAAGATGAACGTCTTTATAATAATCACTTTAGCAACCAAGCTGATACTTAGGTGACCAATAAGATGAGTCCGTATTCGTTTTGGTCACTTTTGACATTAACTTTCGGACAGATGCTAAACGACTTTTAATTTCTACCTGTGCGCCATGTTTTTTTGTAAACTTAACCAGTATTTTCTTAAGTGTCACCCAAAGTGATAAAATTGATGCTTGTGACATTGTTAATTTTACCATTAACCAATTTCTCCAAAACCAGTATCTGCGACCGAAACTTGGTAACCGAAATTCTTGGTCCAGGTTTTGATACTAGGCACGGTTTTCAATTATACGGTTAATCAGTGATTGTAAAAAATGGTATTTTAGGTTTATTTACATAGATATGCGTGTCCGATGATACGCATATGCATTGCGTTAAAACGTGGAAAGTGAACTCGGACGGCTTCCTCGTTATTCCCAATTAAATGCACTAAATTATGATAATGGTGGTATCACACCCGTAAGATCCAGCAGCCATAAGTCACGCCTACGTGCTTGGGCTTTCGAGATTCGTTACTCTATGTCTTCTGCATTGCGTGGCTGTACCATTATTCGTTATTATGACTGGACGATATTTATTAAGGACATTTTGCACTTTTCAATGATATGATATCGTATAAAACCGTAAAAAAGGAAAACTAAAAATCACCAACTAAAATTCACAAGAATAAAATTTCTATTGCCATGGACCACACAAATGGTACGAAGAGATTAATATTCACTACGCGTGACAGACAGTATAAATACAGGTAGCCATACCGGCATGAAAAACTTTAAGGATACTTCACCAAAAGAAGTTTCATAAGGTTGTCCCGTCAACGTTAGCACAAGGACATTAAAGAGACAAGGGAAATCCTATGGCAACCTCTTTGGAAAGGACTTGGTGTGAATCGTCACTTATTTCCTGTACGTTTAAGGACTGAAGAAGAAAAAGAAGAACGAGATGCTGACAATTGCACCAGACAATAAGAGAAGAATACTCCTTTCTGGCAATGGCTATCAGAATTTTTTGTCAAAGAAAGAGAAATACCCGCCGACATACAGAGACAAAATAAATATCCAGACAATTTGTGTTCCACGTGAAAATACCTTTAATGCCACCACTACCTTCTCCAAGGATTCTTCATCTTACGAAAATGTCGTGGCGGGACTCTGTGTTTGCGCGTAGATTTTCGTTAGGCATCCAAGAGAAAGTGTACACAAGAAAGATGCGTGACGTTGGTCCATAGGGTGTGTGTATATTATCAGAGTAGTATGTCCGCCATTAAAAGCCGACTACTACAGTAAAGTTGACTGCTACTCATTAGAGACCAACCTGTACATACCAACTATCTGCCGTGTAAACGCTTCACGATTATTATATTAGAGGAGCACGGTATGTGCTTGCTCTGCTTGCTCTGCTGGCTCTTCACTTCGCTCCACTTCATAGCTCAGCAAAGAGTCTGAGGTTAATCGTGATCGAAGTGCCTCAAGATAATGCAGAGCGTGCGCGGCTCACGGTATAAAGGATAATTATAAAATGTTTGACAATAATAATAAAAAGAACTTTTTCCCCCTCCGTCTCAAGAGAAGAGTCTCCGCGATATTGAAGTGGCGTGAAAAGCATGCGTACCTGTGTACCAATGATTGATGCAATGTTTTCTAAATACTTTCATCTGTAGTAATTACGGATTGAATTCGTCGAATAGCGAATCTTTATTATGGTAATTTGACAGTTGCGCCTTACAGTGACGCGTTGACAGTCGTCACGTGTGACAATCGGAGAAACGCGACACGCGCGCTCTTCACCTTTTACTTCTTCTTGTTTCATCTCACGCGTTTTTCTTATTCTTCATGTCCGCCGGCTGTCGGGACATTTTTTATCTTTCTTTTGTCTCTCTTCTTTCTTTTCTCGTAGCGTCTTCTATCCTTCTCGTTTTACCCTTAGGAAGCACGTGGCGTGGATCCTTTGTCACGGCTCGTTTGCCATGAGAACGCACGTGGAAGCGGAACACCCACATGGCAACTTCAATTAAGCCAACTTCACGTCCCAGACTAATTATTATCGTTTCGCTCGAATCTCATTGTGTTTTTCGTATTGAAATTTCTCGAGATGGTATTTTTGAAGTGGAATACCATGGGACGTGTTAATCTTCACGAATTCTTGGTGAATCGACTTTTCTTTTAAATGTCTCTTCAGAGACAACGCGAAGACTTCGGAAGTACGTCGCATCGTAGCTCGCGATAATATTGTAACTGTCAGTAGCAGCAGTGCGATAAATTTCTAATTAGAAATTCGTTCATATTGGTCCCTACGTGATACGTCTGATTAGGATAAAATAAATGGATCAATTAATTGTGACCGTTTGAAAATGACAAATGATTAAATTCTCATCCATATATACTAAAATGATCACGCGCCGTTACTGCTATCGGAGTAAACAGATAGATGAGACATTGATGATCCTCGTGCAGTTATATTTTGATATTAAAAATCAAATATATTTTGAAGAAAAAAAAAAGTGGTTTATGTCATCTGCGACTCGTTTGATTTCTACGTTCTAAAAATGGCAACGGACGAACGTCTTGGTTTAAGGCGTCAAGAATCTTAAGCAGTCGCGACGAATGAGAGGAATTTCATGCGAAATGTCAGACCAGTGTTGACGCCGCTCTAAAATATATTTTAACGATAATAAAACAATAATAATAATACGACCGACTAATCGGTTCCGACGTTAACACCGGTTATTCGAGTCAATCCCGATTGACTTGTCGATCGATCTTCAATGAATCGCAACGAAGATTATTTTTAAAAAGAAGCAACGCAAAATACTACCGACTGAAGAAGCCTTCAAGTCCTAGATAATATTCCAAGTTCGCCCACGTATAGCAAAATCTCACCATTTTATGGAGCAACGCTAGTCATCCGACGATAGTCGATATCTACCGATCCTATCCGATATTCCACGGCGATGGTTATACTTAGAGATGGTTGGCACCGCATACTTTATTGTAACACGGCAATTTCGCGCGATAGCCAAGCGACACTCTTGTTGCAAAACAAAACGACGATATACCGAGAAACACTATCGTCTTGGTTCTCTTATCGAGAATTCCCCAGATAAGGTATAACCGAAGGCAATGGCGCCTATAGCCATTTTCACGTATGCGTTTTATCGGACAAGAGAGATCGCGCACCTTTCTTTGTTTATATATATATTTCGTTCGATTTTTTATAATTAAAAAAAGCACATACCCCTCAAAAGGAGCTATATATTTATTATATAAAAAATATAAATGAATAAGATATAATGTATATTGAATATATTGTCTATGTATTTAATTTATTATATATTTTTTATATATATTAAATATATAATTATTGCCGTAAAGTCAACGGCGACGAGTGACAGGTTAGTCAGCATAGACAAGTGACATCGTCAATCCAGAAGCCTGATTTAGTGCTTTAAACAAGACGAAAACTACTGACGGTTTGCCGAAGGGTGCCGAAGGGTGCCGAAGGGTGCCGAAGGAAGGAACGTAATCTTAACTCGTATAAACACACACAGCGCCTAATCACTTATGTTGAACACAGGAAAATAAATCGAGATACCTCAGTAGGTACCACGACCTATGACCCAACCGGTCAGGAAATACATTAATTTCAGCTTACGCCTCGAAGCCACGGCAAGCTCGTATCAGACATAGATACATCATTGTGGAACGCAACTGCGAGAATGCAATCTGAAAAATTTCCAAAAAGTTTTCATCCCCATCAAAATCATCGTTAATAATAACTTCCACCGTTATTTCATCACAGTGCAATTTAGTCCCTTTTTCTTCTCCTTGGATCAAGTATCCTACCTATGTTATAATACAATTCCCCACCCATCTCATTCCCACCTCCATATGACGACGAGAGAAAGTAAAGGGATGCTGCGAGATGGAAATGCGTCTGCTACGTTTCAAATCCTGCTAGATCTTTAAACGCCATTCGTGTAAACACGAGCGGAAATACACTCCTCTCGTTTCGGGTCCATTCAGTGAGGAGAGTGTGGTTAGTTTCATTCACAGCTACCCCCACCCTGCCGTGAAGCCACTACTATGTTTTCAGGCGTGCAGACCTTCCTAAACAACTCCTACGCTAGACAGGTCGGAATTAGATCTTAGCTGGTCCTTACGGAAGCCACAGACTCTGCCTCCCCCCTAATATCCATCCTGGTAACAGGACGAATAGTAGTCACCCAAAAATACCCTAGTACACAGTGAGAGTCAGGAAGAAGAAGAAGAAGAAGAAGAAGAAGAAAGAAAAGAAAATCTTATCTCCCAACCAATTAATCCGTTATCAATATCGAATTAATCCAGATGGACAGCAGTGTATCTAATCTTGTTAATAAATACCAAGCAGCTGATACCTATAACCACCCATTTGCATGTGCATTCTGACATATGAAAATACCATCGCTTACTCGCATGGCGCCGACGGCACCGTCTAACCTGTACACATACGCCATCGCCTTGGCCATATCTCAAGCTGCATTCTCCTTTGGCGTCAGTACAGTAATTAAGTCACTTCGCGATTGAAACACACCGTACAAACTCGATACGGTCGATGAAAAGCATCGTCCCTGTATATTTTACACTAGTCGGCTGTTCACGTGCCTTCCACTTGGTATACAGGAAAATAAACTTCCAGTTGCCCGTGGCAAGTTTTTCAAGTGACGAAGTGCACGGAGTAACGGGGTTCGGAGGTATTTGTCGCTCGTTCGAATTAAGGGAATACGTGGAAATACCAAATTCTCATGAATCGTCGCACGATGCACTTTACTCACTTGTAACATGTGTTTATATATCTATAAAAATTCAAGAGATGATGCCGCTTGGATAAACACCAATTAGCCATTGAAAATTCCAAGAATGTCTCGTACGTACGGTACGTGTCTACTTTGTCGGACACACATATGTGTACATGTATGTAGTGTGTGTCCATTGCTATCAGATGAATCGCATCATACGTAAATATGTAGCGGTACACATGTGTCTATTAATAGAAACTTATTCGCGACAACTTTCGACTATGGGAATACCCATATGGTATTTGTTCTAAGTCAGTGATGATCTTACACTTATGTCAGCATTTCATTGGAAGGAAGACTGGATGATGACACTTTGGACTGTAGCGAGCGTAAAGCGTGGCTTCTCTTTTTTCTTGCTTATCTCTTTTTTTTTTTTTTCTTTTCTGTCAATATTGGCACTACAATGACGTACACTTCTTTCACGGCAATAGAAGATGGACTGGTTACTGTCATCAAAACGAAACGGTCGATTGTGCCACTTCATTACTTTTTATGCTTCTTCACTTTGAGTCAAAATAACGATTTGACGCGATTGCAATTTTTTTTTCAAATTTTTTACGTCTTTTTATCATGATGATTTTGTACTCGGATCTTTTATAATTTTGGTCTAGGCCGGAGTTTAAATCGTCTTAGGGATCCTTTCGATAAGGATCAAGTCGTCTGAACTGTACCTATGCACCTTCTAGGAAGGATACGCTGACTTTAAGTAAATTAGACGTGGTACGTGAGTAACTTGACAAAGACAGTAGAAAGGATTTTGAATTTATCAAAACGCATCGTGACGCAAGTCAAAGGGATAGTACGATTATAGATATCACGTAGTGAAAAGTAACCCAGCGAACTGATCTCACGGCAAAGATATGCCTGGGAAAAGGTTAGTCGCTCGTGACGGATAAATAAATTTTTTCAATCGTCAAACAAAAAAAAAGAAATCAATCCTGGTCAAAGTCTTCCTGGTAACCTCGTGATACGCGAAAAAAATGAAAATGGAATTTAGGTTGTGTAAATAAGTACAACGATCTTTCTTTCTTATGAAATATATCATTTTTGGATATCCTTAAATTATCCTGCTAAACCATCCTCAACGTCTAGACTTCACAGAGGTCAGGGAGTGCATGAACATTGCATATCGGATATACACTTCATTGAACCTAAGCGACTCCCTGAGTTGCTCGTGTATACTTTCGTGGGCACGTTGAAAAAATATACAACGACCAAACCGAATAGTGTGTACCTACCCTATTTCTTGTTTTACTATCAAGAAAGAAGTGTATCGTATATAAAAAAAAAAAATATATATATATAGTATCGTGCTAAACAGGCTAAACTGAAAGAGACTCAAAAATAAATCCAGAAAAATCTGGTAAGTTTCATCCAAACAAATTTTGTGAATGCATTTTTTGTGCAACGAACGCAAGGAAAATTATTTTACGTTACGAATATATAAAACATAGAGGATCAGCTAGAAGAGCATATAGAAGTCACTGTTGATATGTTTACGTGGTTCCCGTCACTTCAAAGATCTTTTTCTATTAAAGAACGTTAGCCCGAATGTCTGGTCCAGTTTATGTCTTTTCTGGTAACTAGTGGAAATGGTTATTTATAGGAGAGCAGTTCAGGTCATCTTCATGCAAACGGGAAGAAGACTTTGCATTGGTTATGTAGCGACGAGTTCACCATAATTCCCGATGCACTTGAAATGCAGTTTCAGGTGCAACGACATCCACTGGTTTCTGACCAGTCAGTAAAATCATATGTGTAGGTATAAGCGTCCTAACCCAAGTCGACGTAACGTAGAAAAGGTGGTTCGATCCCAGTCGACTCCACCTTTCTTTTCTTTTTTGACCAACGCATTTTCGTGCATGGTTATTGGCTCCGAACAATATTTCTTTATTCCTTTCTCTCTCCTCCGCGCTATGGGTTGCGGCACGGAAATTCGAAACCGGCGGCTCGCTTACTGTTTATTTAAAGGAAAGTAATGATCAGCCGTTAAGAGGTACGCCGTGGATAATGCACGATCCGATCCGGGAGGACAGGTTCCCGTAATAAATCGCAGCCACGAGAACTGGCACTATGCAATCAAGGATGGCCCGATAATCTGCAGTGCACACATATATATGAATAGGTGGTCAGATACATGAAGATTGGTCCGCGAGGACGAGCTGCCAAAATTGCAGCCATTATAACGATAAAGGTGAGAAACCAATAGAGGGGGGGACGGACTTCATATTTGCTCGCGACCAGATCAGAAATCCGGAGACTTCACCGGATCGGTACACAGTGCAAATAAAGAGGGAAAGAAGGAATTCAAAGAAATAAAATTAAAAACAATATTAAATGGGCGTACTCGCACTTTTAAACCCCCGCGTTAACTGGGCGTATCCTGAATGAAACGATGAGATCGCAATTTACGATCCTACGGGATTTTTTAGCATCGTTCGTACTTTTCCGTTTTTTTTTTTTTTTTTTTTTTCATACACACTTTTCTTCATCCTCCTTTCATCCTTAACCCTTACGCCGCCACTCATACGCGCATGTCTATACGTACACGGAATCATCGCCGATTTATCGCTTCCCGTATGTTGGTTCCACCTCGTCCTAGTCTTACTTCAGGCTCCTTTCTATCTACTGCGATTTTCTTTATGCACCGACTATGCATTTATGTATAAAGTTACTCGCGAGTTAACACTCCTTCCACGTATGCCGCCAATATGGAGGGTTCTTTCATATTACACGCTTATCGACCTTAATCCATCTTGCTATTTTACGTACATTCAAACTCGCTGGTTAGGTTGGTAGTTGGTTCTACTCGTGGTACTTGGCACTTACCCGAAGGGCGAAATTCCTGACGCTCTACGGGATCCACTTGGATACCACTGATCGGTTAACTTTTCACGAGTCACTGTACAATATTAAGTTATGGCTGATAGGGTGTCTCCTGGTTTGTTTTTTGTTTCACGGTACAATGAGGCACAGAAGTTGAGAAACTTTTTTTTGTTGTTAATAACGACAGTATGAAGATTCACTGTTGCGTGAACAATTTTTTTTGGTAGAACACACTCGCGATCAGTCACGACGGCGTGATTCTCTTTCGTGACTTTAATTTGCGTTATAGGATGACACTTTGCGCCGGGTACCACTATGGGATTAATTTAGGACACGTGGATTTAGTTTGGATTCGTTAGATTGTTTAAAGACACTTTTCAATATTTGGATACTCGGTAATTTCGTCAGTAGGATAAACACTGTTGGTTCATACAAAATTTAGATATTTTGAAAATTGACTTTTTAAAAATATATTATCTCGTAATACCGAGTCTCTGCAGTCGCACAGTTTCTACGTCACCATTATAAACTGGTACAGAGCTTAAAAGAAGCGTTGAGCCACACGAATATACAAAAATGCTTCTCAACAATCCCGAGCACAGTAGTATTCATGTAAAGCGCAGAAAACCAAAAGATACAGTAGCTCGCGTCAAATCACAAATAGAAAAGACATCTTGAAAAAAAACTACCCCCTACATCCCACAAAAATCCCTTGCATTACGCAAAATCCCTCTTCGTCTCCTCTTGACTTTCCAAAAAAGCACTAAAAAAATCAACATCAATCACGCACAAAAATCCCAGTACAAGTTAAAAGCCTCGACAAGTCTATCCACTCCAAGAAAACCCGTAAAACCGTATCCGAAAATTGGACAAAATAAAATTCAAAATTTCTATAAACCAGCTCAAAAGTTACCCTCGTACCACAGCCCACTCCCCGATCAATGAAAAACCAAAGTCTTCGATCCCAGTGCGCACCGCACGACTTCGCTTTCCGAACTGTGAACAGCAGTGCGAACCCTTTGACCCCTGATCGTTCACGCTCAGCTTCTGGTCCGGACTCTGGAGCAACTTCCTCTTCTTCTTCTTCGTGGGCCGGCAGGCTACGTGCCACGATACTCCCACGTAAGGACACACCGAATGCGATGACGAGTCTCGAGCGTTCCTGAGATGGTGCAGAGCGCAGTGAGCGACGCATGGCCATACAAGACACCGAGAGACCCGAAGACTGAGACTGCGGTGAGCCAGTGGAGCCAGTGAAGCCGGCAGTGCCTGAGCCAGTCTGAGCCAGTGAGCAGTGAGCAGTAGTGAGCAGTAGTGAGCAGCTCAGACGGCCACTCTGCCCAGTTGGCTGCCGATACTGGTACCACACTGAACCCTAAATCCTGCATAACACGCCCCCACCACAGCGATATTCCCATACGTCACTCAAAAGTGATGATCCTTAAAATCGTGTCCCAATCCCAAATCAACGATTCTCCGAGTCGTGTCGATCGAATTCAGCAACGAGCTTTGACTTTACAGAGAGTATGAATGAGGTGGTTGAGCTATCGCGAACGCTCGATGTAAACTGCCAGCAGCAAAGGGGCTGCTCGCGATATTATGCTCACCAGCCAACCACCTAAGGATTCAACGCGCAACGGACCTTGTTCCTTCTCCTGGAACTCGGGCACCATTTGCCAAGTTTTTTTTTTCGTCCTGTTTCGGCTACGCTGTTACTGCCTCTTTACGTCGCTGATTCCAGACAATTTTTCAGATACCTCTTGGGGCCTTCGCACCTGCTCGCTTCGTTGCTGTTGCTACTCTTGCTACTCTTGTTGCTGCTCTTTGCTGCTACCGATATACACAATCGACTCAGACCCAAGCTCATCCGATCATCGAGTCAGCTTCCAATATCTTTCTTTGACGATCAGTAGCATTCACCGTTCAATCAAGTGCCTATACATTTCTTGTATGACGATATCAAAACATACAAGAAGAGCATGTCAACTTTGCTTCACTGATAGTAAATCATTAATCTACGTTTGATAGTCGATCTAGCGATTCTCCGTAGCTCAAGTGTATCAGTTATTTTTGCACTTGAAAATACGCGTCTCCAGATAGCAAAAACAAAACATTTTCTCAGAGAGAAAATAGTGATAAGCACAATTTTTGTTTTCATCCGCAAATACCATTATGAAAATTTAGTAGTCGTGGATGCCTAGTCGGTAGAAAAATTGTTAAGAATTATTATCCCTCGCGTTTTATAGTACAGATCATTGTGCAAAGAGCCAATAAAGTTTATGCCCTGTACAAATAAAAGTCGGACCCGATAAAGGCTCCCTCGTGTAATATCGGCTTTACGATTCCAGCCGAAGCCAAGCTCTCCTCACGGTCCTCCCATGGTGGCTCTCCCAGAGATTAGAGCCACTAGCTGCTACGATGCGTGATCGTGATTCGTGACTTTCACGTGTTAATTTGGCATCGATTGTCGGATCTTCTATATACTTACATCGTGCTAGTATATATACCTATATACTTAACACCTATGAACTTGTATCCTCGTTGCTGGAAGAGGTATACATATATATGGCATAGGTCCAAGGATACGTATGGATACAGGTACCAATAAGAGTTGATTCTGAAATCACGTGAAACTTTCATAGCGCCATTCGGTGTTCTTCAACGTGCACTATGTTCTTCATTTTTGCGATTTATGCATTTCCCATTGCTTGGAAGACCTTAAAGGTACATTGGACGCTCTTCAAGTTCCATCGGTATCGATTCCTATCACTTGAATATCCATCGATACTAGATATAATCTTATATCGGCAACCAGAAATTGTTGACAAAGAAATGGCAAGTGAAGAAAAAGACGTTGAAGAAGAGTGTCTGAAGATTTCATCTTTATCTCGTTTTTCTCCTTTTACGACTTGAAAAAAAAATTTATCGATCACGGTCATCGATTTAACGATTAGGAGACGAAATAAAAAAAATGAACCAGTCACATGAATGACGCGGATAAGGCTTGTGGAAGTTTATAAAGATAACGGAGGCAATTTAAAAAAAAAAAATATTGTCAGAGTCAACGTTGAGAGTCGCGGACAAGATGCAACGCACATCTCCATGTTTGATTGAAAAATCATTTTACTTTGACAGATGACAAAATTCAACCTGACGTTGACCAGGAAAATCGAGTTGAATTTATCAGGGGCAATTGGGTTTCCCGCGAGTATCTAATTCTTATCAGTAAATATCACATGTCCCAAATTTCAGTCGTAAATGACGGGTGACACGATACAGACGCACACGTTACCCGTCAACATGAAAAATAATTCATTATGGCAGCACTGCAGATCCAGACAAGAATTGTGACACGTGGACGCTGACAGTATGGATCCAATAAATAACGATGGATAGATTTTTGTATTAAAAAAATCATCAAACAAAACTTGGATCCTCGTTAGAAATAATCATTGATAATTAGCTAAGATCAATGACTGCCAATCGCATTTGACTATGAAAATGGCGAAAAATCCTTTTCGTCATTTTTATTAGATCTGACAACGTGACTGACCCAGCCGTGACGTGTCGCCAAGTGGGCTGTAAACATATCCAACGAGTATTACCAGCGACACGATAATCACCGAACGCAAGATACGCATAACATAAATAACTGTAGATGCTATTAATTTCGTGTAATCACACGTGAGAATCCAGTCGTACGCAAGCATCAACGTAAGCGATAACAGTACTTCCGTGATCGATGAAATTTCAGATATTGGTTTTGTACGATTGTCAATTCTTTTCTCTCGTCCTATGTTGCAACACGAGGAATCAACGAATGAATAAATCATCAATGGCGACACTGTCATTGTCATTCTAATATCCGGTAGTATGTCGTACACCAGTCATCAAATATTGACATTTAAATTAGTCTAGTAGCTGGACGCGTCTTGATCCTTAGAAATGCAAATTTCAAGCGTGCTCCCTATTTGCCTTGTCAATTAACGCTATTGATAAGGTGAATGATGGGGATTCGTTAGCGCCTCGTCATACTTAAAAAAGGATTATACGTATGGCGATTATTCCGAGAAAGTCAAGAGAAAAATATCAAGCAAGGAATATCCATTCGCGTCCATAGAGCGTTCGATCAAATTTCATTTTATCTTTTCATCAATCATTTTCTCCGTGATGATACACGATAGAAATGATACTTAGTGATTTCTCTTTGCTTTCTTTACGAGCACCCTTTATTTAAATGTTAGCAATCATTGCCAAAGATTCGGTCGAGTCATCCCTAACACATCGTCGTAACAGCAATGGCCGAACGACTCCAAAAAAGTATCACGAATACTCATACACACGTATATACGTGACTATCACAAAAAGCGGCATAGATCAAACGTTATCTAATTTCAATAAATAAACATTAGAATCTAATCTGGTAATATACACTCACTGTATACGTATATATAACTCGTGGAAATAATGCGTTCAACGATGAAGCCTTATTTTTCGTTATCAAGTATTCTATTATCAATTATCCCATTAGTATTATTATTATTGTAAATACAATAGAATTTTTTAATGACGAGTCAACCGAGGTAAAGAGGATGACTGTAGTCATCAGCGTCCAATAAATATCCCGTATGAGCATGTACGATCTAATCATGTAGCTTCCTAGCGAAGTGTAAGAATCGCGTGGGTGAGTTTCTACGTGAACTTCTGTCTATGGAATCCTGTATGTCCCATAGAAATTTTTCAACTGTCAACCTGCTGTCACGCTTACTACCCGCTGTATCCGATGAAAGTCGAACATAATGCATCTAATCGCGTTACCGGTCTTGGGTATCGGTACGCATGGAGCGATATTTTGTAAATCGTTTGGCGACCAGACTTTGATACCTACGCGAATTCCCATGGCAGATTACAAGACGTCTTATTTTTGTAAATAAAAAAATATATATGTTTATTACTATACGATCTAATGATTATTACGAGTGTAATAAAAAATCAAGGCCCTGCGATTTCTGTCGTGTCTACGACTTAGTCTAAGTATATAATATAATATGTGTTTTATATTAGATTTATATTTTTCTTAGATGGCTTTGATACAGTAAGCATAATCGAGCGTATACACAGCGGCGACTTTATTAATTATTGCCAATAGACGATTGGCGTTCGATCCGAGGCGGGGCTTTGCGTGCAATGTAAATTAATGCGCTCGCCGATCCGGGAGCTACGAGTCTCCGGGCTCGAAGCAATGTAATACTCCAGGATCGAACGAGCTATGAATTAAGAACGACCGAGCCGGCGACTGTCCATTTGCAAGTGCGTAGATCCTGCATGGGGATAAGACCAAATACAAATACGAGAAGTATTTATCGTACGCGCTGAAACTGGTCCAACTTCGACATTAATCCCTTGGGGGATAAATAAATAAATTAAAAAAAGAGTGAATAAAATTATGAGGTATTAAAAAAAGAAAAAATCGTTCCAAGGGTCGTGGCCTTTTTTTTTATGTAAACGTATGAGGGCCTCGCGGGGTCCTATGTGATTTTTTTGAAAGAAATTTCGTAGGACCCAACATGAAAATAGCGAGAGACAGAAAGGAGGGGAAGAAGAAGTCATGAGCCCCAAAGAGATTCTAGAGATCTTCTCTCGTGGAAGTGACACGCCCCCCTTGTTACCCTCAGGGGGCCCCACTTTTTTTCTCTCGACTGATAATATCTTGGCAAATAACGTCCGCGGAACCCTTTAAGTCTTCGCCGGGCTGCCGCCTTGTGCACGTAATGCCCTAAAATTAAACAGTTCACGGCGCCGGGGGCGACGCCCGGATTCGGATGACGCTCGGCGTCGAGAGACTGCCCCGACTTCTCACGTCGGATAATTGGAATTTGTCCGCGATATTCGACATCGATTATATTGGGCCTTATGCATGCCTCGCTCTTCCCACCTCGACCGCTTCTTCTTCCTGGAGAACGTGGAGAACCCGTTTCTGGACACCGTACCAAATCCGCGAGTGTCGAAGACGCCCAAAGTTCTTCAAAATAATAATACCCTACTCAAAAATCACCTGATAACATTCGTTACTACCATTGACCCAAAAAAAAATCAATGACCCCGCGATAGTCGCGACTCTCGTGGCGTCGACGAATGAGTGACGCCACCAAAGTGAAATTTTGTTTTGTATCGTACAGATTGCGGACTCGACTTGATCTCCGTGTTTACAGCCAGTGTCGTTGGTCCCTTTGGGTTTCACGTCGAGGTCTACACGAGTTCCTCTGGCAAAGACCTAGAAATAACTGAGAAATTCCCTAGGATGAAAGATTCCCCAGGACACATTAATTCCTAAAGGTATTACCTACGTCACTCTTGTCCCTGACGAATAAGAAATTGATATATTTACAAAAAGAATTGCTCAATTATTTCAAACCGCTTCGAGGGAACCCTGACATAACGGTACATTGAAAATCATTGATAATACCGCTTGTCCTCGAATGTCAGGTCATTACAATACCAAATGACAAGTCTCCTTCCTATCTAGCGGATGAGACCATCCATTACTCTTGACTGGTAAAACATTCACTCCCTTGTTTAATCGTGTCATAGCCAAGTCGTTATGACCGATCGGTTCGACAATAATAAGAATAAATATAGTCACTATCGAGAAGATGACTCGCGATTCTATCGTGTTAATTCGTTTAGAAATCATCCATCAATATCCCGTGACCCCTTGCGAGCTCACGATCTGACCTATTGATTCAAATGTGAATTGGTTTGAAATGCAAAGAAAATAAACTGCACTGTATGCAATCCAGTCAACAAAAGTCAAAAGTGCACTGAACCCAAAGTGCATCCGTTGTCAAAAAGGATTGGGTAGAATGTTATGAAAAAGAATAAAATAAAATGGCTGACAACCCTAATGCGTATTCTCTGTGTCTAATTAATACGGCCTACAATACATACAACGTTGCTATCAGCAGCTATCGTGTATTCTGGTCGTATAACGATGTCGCCATTAACGGAATGGTACGTAAGATCCAAGGATAAAGGACGGATAAGAATAGAAGATGAGATAGAAAAGAGAAGGAGAAGAATGAAGAAATAAATAATAATAGGAGATCCAGATCCACGTATACGCCCACTTAATAACACGTTACAGAGCGGTGACAGTATACAAGAAGAGGAACCATCTGCTAATGTAGATCCTTTCCTATTGTAATTGGCCCCACGAGTGGAGGGACTCATCTTTAAAGATTTACACCTTGTCTTTAAGATAAAGATCAGCCGATCCATTGTCATCGTGAGCCTATCGCAATACCAAGAAAGGTGTAATAGACGAATTGGAAATTTATTTCGGTTCTAATTTTTTTTGAGTACTCGCGTGAATTTTCAAAAAACCGGTTTCGACTGTACAACAATTTTGGCCTTTTGCACGGCGATACCTTGACGTTTAAATTTTGAAAAAATGCCGTACCACGTCGGTATACCGTACTGTGTAATTTGTGTGATAAAAAATAAATGTTAAAGTACCTATATAGGGACGATCTTATGAATGGGGTGATACGTATTTTTATGGTGCGTAAATCTCGCTCGCGCCCACCGCTATAAGAAATCCTTATGGAATCCCAACGTCCGCGGCCAATTGCCTAATGATTCTGATTTATTAGTGGCAGCATGCGCTATAACAAGTTCCTACGTACTTGTACCTGTACTGACTATAGTATGACTACTAACTATACCACTAGCTACTACTACTACTACTACTACTTCTACTATGTGATTACTACTGGAACGCTCGGTTCTCTCTCATCGGTTTCTAGAACCACGTGAATTCTTAGTAAACTTCGATTTATCTCCCTCCTTTCTATCTTTTTTCCACATTTTTATGAGATTCTTCTACGAAAATACTGAATGAATCAGTACGGCAAGACTACTGTTCGGGCAGTCTTAAGCATTCAGCCAGGAATTTTCATGCAATGTAACGTGTCACGCATAAATTTACAGTAGACAAGCAATGCTCTCTGTTTAGAATTGAAATGGCCAATTTCAATGGGAACGACATGAATTTCAATAGAATATTTTTATTCGATATCCCATCCCCAGGCCTTATTATAATTCGATCACCGATAACCTAATCGATACAGAAGTTTCGAAGAAGAAGAAGAAGAAGAAGAAGAAAGCAATCAAAATTTTCAATCATATAATATCCACGATTAGTGTACAAAATAAAATAAATTTCTTAATTAGCAACAAAACAGTACCCCCTAAATTATCCCGTACACCAAGAAGACACCCACATCGTCAAGATCATCCACCGTCCTAAGACATACAACTGCGAAAAATCTTAAAAATTCCCACCAGTGGTCCATATCCCACAGAACGCAGCATCCACTCAAAAAATATAATGAATCAATATCCCATCGAACTGTCTTCTCTGGATCATACCCGATCATCCCCATAACAGTTTTCATCCCTAACCCACAAAAGTATACCTACCCACCTACACGTCCCACGCCTAACTCAAAGCAACCACAGTCAGGATAATAACACTATGGCGGCTTCATCTGCCTCACGCAGGATCTTGGGATAAAAATGAGAGCAACAATCACGAGGTTCTCGTTTACATTTCAAGGAATGACGTTCGCGACTGCACGTGTCTGGCTACCAACTTACTAACATTTACATCCACTGCTTACTTTTCCCATTAATGGGGAGGATGGACTCGTACTGGCATTATTTTTATATGCGAGTGGGTTGTGAATATTTTAAACCGATCGGAGATAGAAGAAGAAGGAGATCGGTATCGAGATTTCGTATTGATTAACAATGGATGATGGACCACACAGATACGGATAGGTAACTATACGACATCAATTGACAATGATCTATGTATAATCGATTAATAAATATACATACTCATATAAATATTCATTAATTTTTCCCAACCACAAATGCAAATTAGTATCTGATACAAGAAGCGAGTAAGGAATACCTAGTGGGCGATCAACGTGCAGATTACCAACGATCTAGAACACGAGATTATCATCTGACCATAAGATACATTTAATTCGCTACTAACATATGTATTCAGCTTCATGTGAGGTGAGCGCCAGCGTAACCGCAAAGTCATACGTCTTACGAGGTGACAGTAGAACTCAAAGAAATTTCTAATGCATTGCGAGAACGCTAATAGAATTCCTTACGTACGTATAATAGCGTTTACTGCGCTTGCAAATCCTATAATAAATAACCATTTTATATTTTATTCATACAGCGTGCCGACTACCGTAAAAAAGATTGCAAAGCAACTGTGATTGTCCGCTGATAGCAATGAGCTTGGGTTATATCGAATTAAAAAAAATGTCAGCCATTGTGAAAACAGAAATTAATATTCACTCGTTTCTTGCAACAATTTTTCAAAATTTCTCCGTGTGAGAAAGAAGTGAAATAAGAAAAAAAAAAAAAAAAAAGATTGCAACCCACTTAAACGCAGGAAGTTCATTAGATCTCGTTGGTTTATTATCATTTAAATATTGAACGGAGGTGTGTAAAGCCCTGGAAACGTTTCCATGTAGCGCCGCATTCTTGAGTATTTTTGCGTTCCGCCACGTTAGAAATAGAACGAATTATTTGTACTCGAGCGATTGACGTGAGCAAGATATTCACGAGGATATCGTGAGATCCGTGAAAAATAAGATTCAATCCGGACACAGTTCAAGTGCCGTAACCACCCCTTGAGAGCCTGAAGATCCTGATTGCTAAATAGGTCGAACGTTCAGTCGGCACCAAATCAGTTGGTCGAGCCAGCTGCGAACGTCACAACTGTGATATCATGTGGTTGCGTAAAATCTCAAAGGAGGGATGACTGGACGCGTTGAATACACTGTACAGATCACAGCATGAGACGCAAAGACGTCCGCCATTTTGTGTAAACAATTATTCACCCCAGTCTTATTCATCCACTTCCTGGATCCATCCATTTAAGCTTCCAAAGGTGGAAACTCATAGAGACTTTAAGATCACGAGATATGTACGTGAACTTTTGGTCTTTGGTCCGGTATGTGTATGAGATAGGATTCTCTCCTCATCTCTCTCTCTCCCTCTGCTTGTACCCCGTTCGGAAGGTGTGAAGAGTCCGTGAGAGCCGTAGCCACTCCCAGACTCCCATAGGATATCCAAGGATTTAAGGCATGCGGTAACATAAGTTTACATAATTCAAGCTCTACTCCAGTCCGCCATAAAGTTTACTGCTCTCGAATTAGTACATCATTGAGAATGCAAAGGGTTCGGGGTCCTGTCCGATCCACGTTGTAAAAGCGTAATAAGACCCCTGGGTACATTTCGTTTCCGTGGAGCATGTCGAATATAATAATAACAGGAACGTGCTTATTGTCCGGGAGTCGGTAAAAGGGATTCTTTCCCCGAATCCCATAGAATACCTATAGAAAATTCCCTTTCGAGAATGTAATATACATGAATGCATAATAGCATAAGATTTTTGATCCTAAAATAATGCGAGGCCCCACTGGGAGAATTTCTACTGGCTATAAAAATGACGATGCGTGAAAAGTGTCACGCTGTAACGCGTCACGCTTATGCTTCTCGAGATCGATAAAGAGGAGGAGGAAGAGTTAGAAGAAGAAGAGGAAGATACGAGGTACGCGTGTGCGGCTGAGTTCTCGACTGAAACGTGATTGAGGACCTCTTCAGCGTCATACGTCTTAAAAATGCTTGGTCGTCAATAGAATACAGGTAACGCTAACAGTAGTCCCAGTAAGTCCCAAGTCAGTCCCACTATATGATTTACTGTAGTAGTCGAATGAGTCCTCAAGGCGATCCTCAAAGTTCGAGACGATGCTTGCAGTCCGTGTCAACTTGTAAAAAAAATTACCATTTTCTCTAATCAAATGTATATATATCTTGTAAAAGAAATTTGTTTAAATATCCAAACTTGATAAAGTTCCCACAATAAACTTGAAACAAAATGAACTGTCTTATAACAAATCATAGTGTCCCAAGTTCCGTTTGATACCTCGAAGTGAAGGAAACTTGAAAAGTTTATCAAATTCGATTTGGAACTTTGTGGAGACCGGATTAAAGGTGGTGAAGATTTAGTAAGGGAGCCAAGTGCGTACAAACATCAGAGTAGGAAACACAAACAATACCCAAAGCAAGATGGCTGCCTTCCGAGCTTGAGAAGTCGTCAGCATTTCAAACGGTACGGCCAAGAGTCGTTTCCCACACTCATTATGTCGGCCTGGCTCAAGTATAAAACTGTGAACAGCATTCTTCTCTGGACCCACAAATACCCGTGCATTCCTGATAGAGTATTAATACATGGACCAAAGAAAGACACAGCATCCCTTTTCCCCAGCTTCATCCTCCCCAGCAATTATATCTCATTCACACGTAGTACAGAATTTGAAAACATTTTTTAGTGAACCTTCCCTCACCCCCAAGAAATATAGTTCATAGATTCTCGAAAAAATATACGATTCGTATAAAAATATCGAACTGGATCCATAAGATGATCAATCAATCATCAGGATCTCACAGGATCAAAGTACAACATCATGATCATGCTCCAAAGGAACTTCATCTCGATACTCAACGATAGCAGGTAAAAGAATAAAGTTTCCAAAGTTTCTAAAGCCGCATACCTAATCATTGGTAATATTTCCATAGATACAGAAAAGGACAGGTGGATGTTTGACATTCCTGTCGTTAGAATCTCGTCGTCTGAACGCCCGAAGTTCCCGAAATTAATAATCAATCCCATCACTGATTCGATCCCTGATTTGATAATCTCATTTAGATATATGCATCCCGCACGTAACGAATCTCCATAATGAGGATATGAAAATCTGTGTTAAAAACGTGCTAAAGTACTTCCAGATAGAAATATATGGTATATACTATGAGAATTATTAGATTCTGTAATTTTCATGTAGACGTAGTATAGTCGAATACGTTAGCATCCCAATCTACCAATCAGCCCAATCCAGCAATCTCAGCCATTGGTATTTCCCAACCACGGATCGTACCTTTTCGTAATTTCTCCACTAAATTAATACGGCTATCTTATAAGGTAGTCGCCGAAGTGGTCGTGTGACATCAAACGAATCGAATAACTAATTATACTACCTGCACATCGTCCCAAGAGATGCAAAGAAAGTATCCATATTTTTTTTCTTTTCTTTGAAAAGAGAATTTCAGAACCATTAAAAAAGCACGGTTATCAAGGAAAAATTGAAAGTACAGTATACAACGAAATTTCTCGAGTTCTGGCTCGAGAGCATACGTTTTTTTTATTTGTACATCAACATTTTTATTTATGTACTGATCGCATATGAACTGTCATTTTTGAATTCTTAATTCCTTCCATTTCGAGGACCACCGTGAACGTCATGACAATCTCTAACAACGGCTCTCCGACCCTGCTCATTTACAATCTTCCAGAGGCTCGAAAGATTCACGCTAATTAACTCGGCTGCTCCTTATGGGAGCCCATTGGGAATTCTAGCTATAGATAGTAATAAGGTGGATTCGTAATAACTAGTCATATTTTGGTATCGAGCAACCACTAACGACTCGATGCACCTGCGCCTGCCGGGATCCAAACAAGCTGAAGTTCATAACACGTGTTTGCGTAACCAATATATATAAGGTTATTCACGAAAAAAGTACCACCTTTCACGTAGTTCCTCCCATAGAAATCAAACGGGCAGGCTAACTGCAGATAGTGGGTTTGTCGTGAACAACACTGTACGAGTAAGCACGTGGATATGGTAAGGAAAAGATGGAGTTAAAAGGAAGGAGAGAGCGTTTAATACCCACTAGATTAATCGAAGGCGTTAACTTTTAATTAAAAGTTCATTGATTCCAGATAGGATTGCTTTTAACCCAAGACGTAAATTCTTGGATAATGTTCAAATTTTAATACGTTATAACGTGTCTGAGGTACGTCAGGACGTTCTAGGGACGTTCCAGGGACGTTTGCATGGGTAAATCTTATTGAGACCCAAGTGAACGTATCACAACGCTACGTTGTATCGAATCTGTCCCAAGTGCAAGGTACCTGAAGTATATTCTCGCAGCAAGCTTTAGCCGTGCAGCTAGAGAAACGTAACGGCAAATAAATCAAGATAATTTATTTATGATTAAATTTGATAGCCTGGCAGCGTAAAACATTTCGAGTTTACCGTTTACCGGCAGCCACGCAGTGAGATTAATGGTCCGCGGGGTCGGAACGTTCCCGTATTACGTCGACGCCGAAGGTAACCCAAAAAGACAAAAAATATTCAAAAATTCTCCCTAATTGGAATCCGTCGATCTTTTCAAAAAAAAAAAAAAAAAATGACAAATGACCCTATTGCATGAAACATCCAGGAGACCATAACCTGGATGTCCTTGTCTTCAAAAAAAAAGAAGCTGATTTTTTATTTTCCACCCCATACGTCGTCTCTTTTGAGAGCATAAAAATCGGGGTCACTGGCTACCGGGGTCCACGAATCCTAGGAATTTTCTAAATAAAAAAAAGGTCCACGATTCGACATTACGGATGCTGAACGCTGACCATAAAATAATATTGTCTAAGGGAATGCCAGCCAGAGCAGCCAATGAGAGGGCCTGTTAGATGGCCAGAATTGAGCGGGAGAGCACAAAGTGTTTTCAAATGGGCTTTTTTATTTATTTATTTGTACGCGACACGAATTGTATTTGTCAACCCCAAATAACATGTTATTATAAGCGCCTCGTTGGCGCGCGTGAACCGCTTATGAAATGAATAAGTAGTGTAATAACATAAGTATGGAGTATACAGTGCTTGTGCACCTACATGTGCACGCATGCATCCACTTGCATTCCTGGATAATTTACCAGAAAAACACTTTAATGGAAAACAAATCTATAACAATAATCATAGTAACGCAGCGCAACAACAACTGAGCAACTTTAATGGGCTTCTTATCTAACGAGTACAATACCAACTTTTTGCGAACCATTGTACGTAATTATGAATACTCGCGAGTACTTTACATAAATCTCATGTAATCATTTAAAAATAAATCTTTTCAAATTAATTAAGGCCACCTTCGACTACAACGTAATTGTAAGGCTCCCATCTCACAATGTAGTATTGTTACCGAAGTATCCGTTGAAAATAAATGATATACCATCGTCAGTGTGTACTGCGATAATAATAATAATAATAATAAATATATTATGCATTCACGTTACCGTCTACAAGTTCATGTATTGTTTTCTTAATAAACAAATGGATCCGCGTGTGGTCAAAAACATTTTGATATAAAACCATTCGCATAATTTTGCATCACCAAAATAGATCCGGCGAAGACGAAGACAAGAACTAGCGTGGGTAACATATGCATGATGCATCATCTCAAAAGCATCTGCATATGCGATTCGATGGGATTGAATTTTTTTTTAAGGAATACTATTTCGACCCACAGTTCCTGCTGACCCTTTTTTCAATAGTGTAATTTTCCCTGAAACAGGCGTCTTCTCAAGACAGAGCTAAAATGATCAAATGACGTCGTGAGCAGCACGATGCGTCTTATAGTCAAAGCCGAAAAAAAATCATATTTCAAGGAAATGCGGCAAATTTGAATCGGTAACGAACGAATCTGCAATCTCACGCCCTTGAACCCTTCGAACCCCCTGAAGACCTACTGCCTGGCACGCTCTCTGTTTTGTCAGCCCTTCTGGGGATGGTATTGTTGTAACACATTTCGGCCAGGGCAAACAGAGGCCCGGGTTTGCCCGGTAATTGCCGAAACATCCTACGAGTGTTTACAGTGTCATCGAGGCTCACACCTCACGTTTCTTCGTGGCACTCTGACTTCGTTTTTCTGCCGCCGCGCCCTCCATTTTCGATATCCTCGTTTTGCTTTCTCAACACTTGACTACGGCGATCGGCGTCGAATTTTCAACTTCGCGCGTTACCATCCAGAATGCTCAAGGTTCGCGATCCAATTTATGGAAATACAATTGTATTCCAAGCTATTTGTATAGCTTAATTATTTCAATTGGAAGACCATGTCCCTTGCACGTCCCGTGCACGTATTGTTAAAGGATATACCCAGTTGGGTCTCTCCCGGTATGATTACAGATAGGATTAAGAAATAAGACGAGTATTCAACGCAGTTGGCATAAGCAATAGCAACGGCAGGTTTAGTACGCGAATAAATTTAAATCTTTAGAGGACTAAGGATCGCGGTAAGAGCAGTTAAGAGGACCGCAGTATAGCGAAGAAATGCACGTTTAAAGTGGTATCTATTTTCCTCATTTTAATTCAACTTTACGTTCCTCCAACTTGTTAACGCGGCTTCGTATATGGAACTGCTTCTTTGGTACTCGCGTATCGTTAAACAACACAGTTATACGTAAAATGCATTTTTACCTGTTCTCTAAATCGCTATTTCGACGTATTTTTACAGTCATAATATTCACTGGTATTAAAACTTGAATATATGGATTCATTAATACTCATGGTTTCCGGGTGGAAGCCGCGCCCGTGTTCAGCTTTGTGCCGACGTTTCGCAAACGTTTCAGTCTGCATCATCAGGGCTAGGAGGATCCGATGCTGAAGCTCTCAGTTGTTAGGAAGTCTTGATATGCATACCTATGATGGCTCATGCGGATCAACGCTCCAGCCGATCACAAGTTGTTTAGTTGATCAGCTGATCGATTTAAAAACCGGGAGGACGGTGTGCCAAATGGACTTTACTTGGTATCCCCGATCCCTATTACGGTTATTCGGGTGTTTTAATATCTCTAGACCTTCTTCTTAGTGTTTTCGAGCGAAGTAACCTGTAGAACTAGCTAGCATTTCTGTCTTCTCATATTCCACTGTATGTCATGTGTCCATCCAATGTTCAGCTGGGGCAGATTGAGAAAAATTACCGTATTTGTTACACCGTTGATGTTCTTCGACCCATGTACTGATCTTGCTCCCGGTCTCACCTATATACAGGGTGTCCCAGAACTACTTTTACACCGGAAAGTGGGCGATGGCTTGAGGTCCCCCGAGTACCCTGCCGCAAACCGCTTGCCGAAATTCGCAATAGTTTTTGAATGAGAAGCATTTAATTAGAATGAAGGATTTCCGCGGAAAATGACTACATGGTGGGAGGTACAGCCGTGGAAGGTAAAAGTTAGCTACTACAGACAGATCGCACGATTCGCAATTGTTTCACGATCCGAACGCCAAGTGCATTCATTGACAGATGGTTGACACTGGCCGAAAGCCTTAGCTTCGCGTAGCAGCTCCACGCGGTGCTCGCGATTCGCAATTGTTTCGAGACACGCGTTCGGTTAGACGCATAATCGTACACGGTGCATCAAACGTATTAGAATGTTACTTTCATTATCAGCAGCCCCGACGGAAACAGATTATAACGCGCGCGCGCACACGCACATAGAAGGAAAGAGAGATTCTAATAAAAAAAATAAAAATAACTAAATGCATTGAAATGGAAATGAACACTGGTAGATGCTAGAATGCGTACTCTACTTTTGCACGACTTTTCCTCCACTTGTCCATGTAAAAAATACAAAAATGGATTGAGACCGAAATGCAAAGACACGTGTCTGCTTTTTTCGTCCCAAGAATGTCCACAACAAATTGTAGCCCTCTGCGACTTCCGGTGTAAAAGTAGTTCTGGGACACCCTGTATATAGGACACTTTTCTTAAGTGTGTGCGTGTGTGTGCGCGCGCGCGCGCGTGTGTGGAGTGTGAAAGAATTTTAATTAAGTATACAACTCATGGATCTACATTTCGGCAATACAAAGGTTTGCTAAAATTCTTTTGCATCAAAGATCCGCCGTCTCGATGCGCAATTCCTCTCGAATAAATAGTGCGCATTAAATTATTGTAAACAATTTTTCGGTAAAGTACAAAGGGTCGTTCGGCAACTCCTTTGATTTCTGCAGTCTCTCCAAGGTCAATGTATCGTAGCGGAAACGATAGAGGCGCAAGAGGAAAAGGGGGTTATGATGGTGATGAAATGTCATCGAAATTCTTCGGTGGCATACAAAGAGTCATTCCTCATCTCCACCGAATCCACACGCTAGCCATTCCACACAGAGTCATTCCCCATATCACCGAATCCTTGTATAACTACTGAAATGCACATCTCAAGAAGATAAAGCAGGGAACGCTTTATCGACTAACGCTAATCGTGGGAAGCCCGGATGAGGGCGCGTCGGTTGAGGCGATCGATGCAGACGAGGCGGACGAGGAGGTTCATCGAGTGGATCTCCTAGGCCAGGAAAATGCTACGTTTGTGTCGAGTCTGAGCGTTGGGCCCGCGATTGCTCGCAGCGGATAGGAGACGCCGATCATCAGGGACCACCAGGAGTCAGTAACGCTTCAGAAAGAAAGCTACACGGTGGAAGCTTAGTGAGCGAGGCTCTAACTTCAGAAACTCCGCAAGCAGTGCGAGATGCAGGATGGTTCTTAGATTCCGGAGCGAGCGACCATATGTCCAATCTAAGAGATTGGTTTAAAACTTACGAAGCTTTCGAGTCGCCTGCCCCAGTACGCATTGGCGATGGAGGATTCATTGAAGCCCTTGGGAAAGGGAGCATCAACTTTGTCATATTCAACGGAGAAACGTGTAATGAAAATCATCTCGCCGATGTTTTATACGTGCCGAAACTGAAATATAATTTATTTTGAGTCGGAGCCGCTCTTGACAAAGGCCTTGAGATGCAGTCAACAAATGCCACCTGCGAGTTAATTAAAAATGGCCGCATCATTGCGAAAGGAGTTCGCCAAGGCAAAATGTACGTGATGCAATTCGACATCGTCGAGCCAAAATGGTCGAGATGGGGAGACGATCCACTGAAGTCGTTCTTAACTTCATCGGACACACTGAGAAGCTGGAATGAGAAACTGGGGCATCAGAACTTCAGGCACGTAAGGCAGATCCTTGAAAGATTCCAAATATCAATAAAAGGTGAGAAAAATCCATTTTGCGAAGCATGTACTTTTGGAAAGATGCACAGACTTCCTTTTCCGAAGAGTAACTCAAGGACGAAAAATATTAGAGAAATAAGACATGCAGATTTCTGCGGGCCCATGCCAACCAAATCACTAGGCGGTTCGAGATATTATCTTCTTCTAAAGGATGATTATTCGCATCGTATGCTAAAAGAAGTAGCACGCACAATGATACTCGCTGGAGGATTCAAAGCTTAATTTTGGGCAGAAGCGGTTAATATAGCCGTCGATACACTGAACTGCACCGGAACGAGTAGAGTCAAGGGCATCACTCCATCAGAGCTGTGGTTTCAGCGTAAGCTCGACTTGAAAAAGTTGCACGTCTTCGGCGAGGAGGTCTTCGTGCACATTCCAAAGGAAAAGCGTCGAGCGCTGAACGCCAAAGCGCGAAAAGGCTATTTAGTCGCATACGGAGGCAAGATCAAGGGACTCCGAGTGTGGTTTCCGGACAATAATAAAATTGAGACAGCAAGAGACCTAGTTTTCTCGGGAAAAGTCGACCCGGCGATTGCACCAAGTGAACGTAACGACGAGGAGGTCTGGCTGGGCGAGAAACGTCCTCCGAGTGAGCCCGAGGATTCGGACGACGAGCTCGAGCCAATAGAAAATGCAGAGGGGCCGAAAGCTGAGCAGCGAAAGCACGAAGAGAAGCCTCAACAAGCAGCGGGAGAAATAGAGAACAACAACGAGGCAGATCAACCTGTGAACGAACCGTATGACCTTCGAGATCGAACAGCACTGAGGCCTCCTATAAAATTTCGTGATCTCCTCCTCGACAACCTGTTTATACCGGAAAATCAGGAACTTCTATCATACCACGATGCAATACAAGGTAAAAACAAAGCGCAGTGGAAAAGAGCAATGGATGAGTTCGAATCTCTCGTACGGAACAACGTTTGTTCGAGAAGCGCTTGAAGTTCAAGCCAAACACCTTTCGTCATATGAAGACTGAGACGATAAAGAAAATCCAAAGCAATAAAACCAAAGCGGAAGTGTTGGAATAATTTGTTATTTACTGCACGAGATTGGTATTCCTGACTCCCACTGTTACGCCACCTAGGCGATATAAGTTTTTTTTTTACTTACTTCTTCTACGTTACTACCACGTGAAAGACACGGTTATTCTCAATAAAATATATATATATATATATTGTGACGTATGCCGTGCCCCCGGCGTAGCCTACAAATTATCCGTGGCCGCTCCCAACGTGCTGAAATCCTTAAGCA
>JARQTG010000291.1:6380-54859 GCA_030142615.1 Syrista parreyssii
CAGTCGTTCGAAAAAATTGGTATATTCAAACTCGCCGTGTAATACGAAAAAATTGTAATTGTCAATCGCGAATTCCTCTTAGCGATTTCAAGTAAGGAGGACTTTATCCATAGTCCCCGTAAACTCTAGTACAAGCACGTTGCTTGGTGTTTATCGTGTAAAAAGGAAATAGCACTTGGGATTGTACAGTCGTTCGAAAAAATTGGTATATTCAAACTCGCTGTGTAATACGAAAAAATTGTAATTGTCAATCGCGAATTCCTTTCAGTGTTTTCAAGTAATGAGGACTTTAGCCATAGTCCCTGTAGAACATAATACAAGCACGTATGTATATGTTGCTTATCGTTTATCGTGTAAGAAGAAAATAGCACTTGGGATTGTACAGTCGTTCGAAAAAATTGGTATATTCAAACTCGCCGTGTAATACGAAAAAATTGTAATTGTCAATCGCGAATTCCTTTCAGTGTTTTCAAGTAATGAGGACTTTTGCCATAGTCCCTGTAGAAACTAGTATAAGCTTAGGATTTATCGTCTAAGAAGAGAAAAGCATTCGGGATTGTACAGTCATCCGAAAAAATTGGTACATTCAAACACACAGTGCAATCATACAAACAATGCCCATCAGTCACTTGGTTGGCGAATGTAACTAAAAGAGAGTTTAAAAAAAATAATAAATATAAAAAGGACGCGATTTTGTCTTATTTAAAAAAAAAATAAAAAAAGAGTCAACGATCATGCATCAGCGTTGATTCGCTCATAGATTAAAGGTTTCCCCGTGACAGATCGATTACTTGTTACTCGTTCGTTACTTTACACCGAGATGTCTTCTTCGTACATAAAATAATACGTTGCTCTAGTCACGTGACGGCAGGAACGAGTTTCGAAAAATCGTGTAACCCGATCGTTCGACGAAGACACGATTGGCCAAGACACGCATGAAATACGTACACTTGCGCTAGTCAACGAAATATTGAATCCCTCGTTATTCGCCTGCATGAGCAACGTCGAGCTGTAAAATTATTTGAAAACAGCTCAGTCTTCCCGCCGTAATTTACGCCGATTGCATAATTTTAACGAGCGTCTCTCCGCCACGTCGAATTGCAATCACGCGATATTCGTTTGACAGTCAATCCGATATTAACAACGCGAAACCCAACCGTGCACGCGTAACGTCTACGTTTACGCTTGTGGTAATTAACTCTGCTTCGACATGTCACCTGCGTATGACGATTACGTCACGTCTGATTTTCCCGTGAAAGTTTATGGGAAAACGTGAAAATCTTTGCCGTCGACCTTCCGTAGCTCGAATACACGACTCACGGGTGATACCCGAGCTATTGGTTAGTTGCAGAGGATTGCGCAACCTGACGAAACTCCGTGCGCGTCTCTCGTAAATACAGAAAGAAAAGTTTGGCGCATTAATTAGAAAATAAGTTAACGTCTCCGACTAAATTAGAGAAATTGCCTCGGCGACATGACGCAAGTCTGTGTCCGTATTGAAATCTTGTCGGAATAATTACGGGCGCGCTGTTACAGTCGACTGATTCAGTCTGCCGAGTTCTGCTGCGACCCGAGTTACACACTTGAGACGGATTAAGCGATTATAAAAGAAAACAACACAGGGCACAGACAAAAATAGCTTTGAAGAGAGAAAAAGGAATTTTTATAGAAATTTCTTAAGGTTTTTCTTTGCTCTTCATACATTTTTCCAACTTTCGGCCGGTTTCTTCACCTTGGGACAATTTCTGTCTGACGGATAAATGTTTTTAGTACTGGACGATATCTTCTGGGTAAAGTTTTCCGGCTTTTGTCTCGACGCGAAGAAATCGGTCGTTGCTCGAATGTTAGGTTATGGTTGAAGCTACGTCTTACGGTAACAAATCGAATATCCCAAGTCGCACGCGTAATGTTTGCCGTACGAAGTTCCGACGGAATCGAGTTGATTGAGTCGGTGTAAAGTAGATTTTAATAAGCAGTCTGTCCGATAATTAAAGTTTGTTGATTAGCTAAAATATCTTAATTAATTAATTCCGTCGGACGATCGAACGTCTTGATTCGCTTCTACCGTCGTAAGTACGTTAAGTCTCGTTGTGTTTTTCCCAAGAGGATCGTATCGATGCGAACAGCTTTTCTCTCACTTCTCCTGCACACCTTTCGATTTCTTCTCTTTCCTAACTTCACAAATACATAGCACGTATTGCCATAAGCGTTACGTCTGCAAATATTATACGTGATTTTATACGCGTGTAAACATGCAAGGCAATTTCGCTAATGGATTGAAAAATTTACGCGAGAATCGACTCATTCTTGTAACAAGAGCTTCTCGCAAGTAACAAAGTATCAACGTTCTTTCGGTAAACCTCGGCTTTACCTTGGCAAACTATTTCTCACGGGATATACTCATTTTGTGGTTAACTGTCGAGGCTCAATATCCTTGTCACATGGAATTGACGTCGATTGTCCCCCTTCATCATTTGTGTGACACTTCATATCCTATTGATTGCCGAATTCTTGGTGGTTCGGGTGGACGAGGTCGAAATGGTGAATAGCATCGTCTTTGTTGATTGTTAGTTTCAATTACGGCAACTCGGTTACGTCAATTTAATACGGTTTCTGTTTTCCAAGTGGAAACCTTAGGCTGTTTACCTTGCGTCTGACTGGGACTGGATTTGAACGTATGACGTCTCTTATTTTGAGATTCTGGGCGTGAACAAAAAATGTTCGACTTACATAACGAACTGTATTTTATTAGTACGGCAATGAAGATTTTTAAGAATATACTATAGCATTTGTTTTTGGCAATCTTTACGTACGTCTGATTTCGTTTTGGGCACGTTCGCTATTTCATCGAAGTTTAATACCTACGTCGCCCACCAGATGGCTGCCGTGGGCTAGTTTGATCAAGAGCGTTTCCCCCATTCGTTATCCAACTAGCACAGCTATAATAAGGTTCAAACCGATCACAGGGAGATTTTCAAAATTTTTTTTTTAATAAAAATGTTATTAATTCCTATTTAGTATAAGTCGGAGTGGGTGCGAGTGGATAAAGTAATTCTCTCTTCCAGTCTGGACTTCCTAGTTTAATTAGGCCGCAAAAGGTATTTTTTTTATACTTGCTTCTACAATTTTGATAATTTTTTAATATTTTTTTTAATTAGTCCATATCAATTTTACATAAGCGTTCATAAAAAGTGCGCATATCCACCTTACAATTTTCTGTCGTGGACGCGCATTCCTAACCATGTACAAATACGATACCAAAAGGGCTATGCAGGCAGGAACTTATGGGACAACCAGACCGTGGTTATACGAAAGACCACAGTTACATAGAGTCGGTCTATGAGTTCGATGTGCTTTTTTGACAGATGAAAAACAATGAAGTCTCTAGGAAGCCACACGAGGGGGCTCTGCATGAAATTTGTCTCACCAAGCATGCATACGTACGACTTTGAATAGAATTTTACGATTCTATTTTACCATATATTTCCGTAACTTGGTGAAAGCCCACGTGCGATCTGTTAAAAATTGCATTGCTTGCAAACTGTCAAAAAAGGACATTCACCTCGTGAACCGACTATACGCAATCAGGGTCACATTTGATCATATTGCCTTGCTGTTGCTTGAAAGGGCAATTGGACGAAATTGACAGTATCCCTTTGACGCCGGAAATTGAATTTCTAGTCGAAGTCCTGAACTTGGACGACGAGTAAGTAAGTCTTTATCAGCCTCTACGTGTAACCGACAGTGCACGTGCACGAGTCGAGGTAAAGTAATCGTAAATTTACTTTCGAATAAACGACAGACCGTCTGTCTCGCGAAATTTTTTAAATAAATAATGTATAATTCTACGAAGAGAAATTACAGAGATCTATCACGCGTCGTCAAATCGATCGTTACCCAAATTCAATTTACGACAACCTAATTTTTGTAACTCACGAATTAATGTTATTTTTTTTTTCCCCCTCAACATATTACTATTCCACAAAACGCCTATGTCTTCAACTTTTTTTATTTACTGCTCCGTCCAGTGGAATAATCTTGTCAGGCGATCCGCGCGCCATCTACTACAACGCGATCCTCCTGACTATAGCACACGGTTGCACAAGAATTTGTATTCTCTTTTTTTTCATTTTTTTTACTTTACGTCGATTCACGTCGCCCGCAACTCCGCAGAAACGTCTATTCGAGACGTGACGAATTCTCATGTAAACGCGACACTCACTACTCGTGACTCCTCACGTTGAACTTCCGACTCTGGCCGCGCGCAGCCAATTATTATAGCGGGCGAGTCGCATGCGTGGCCGTACAATGGCAAACACCGTGCGTCCCGTAGATGTCGTCGTGGCTTCCCGTCGTTGCCGTTACGAAAGGCCCAGACAAGCGGACGGCCAAGCCAGCGATGAAGTAAACAGTCGAAGAAGCCACGATGCACGGATATTCTCGAGCGGCCTCTCGCATCTCGACGGTTCGGCGGCTTCGAGGCAACTGGGATCCCCGACGCCGACGACGCCTCGACACTTCGACGCCTCGCAATACTTCGTGGCACGAGGCGCAGACGCTCGAAATAATCATACCGACTTCCGAATCAGCCGTTTCTCCATTTTTTTTTTTTTCTCTTTTCTTTATCCCACCTGAATCCCACCCCAATAATCACACTTCATACACTTCGCGACGTCATCTGAAACTCTTGACTCGCAATTTTTCTCCTCAAATCACCACCCGTCCGATGATCGCAGACTTTCATACGCACTCGAACGTCTCTTAGCACGCGTCTCTGGATACATCGCTCGCCAAAGAACTTGATCAATGAACTTGCTCAAAGAGACGATTCAATATAATAAATATAAAAGATAAAAGTTCCGATTGTACTCCTTGTCCTCGGTAACACGTCTCTTCGCATCCGCGTATCATTTTCGTAGTGAATCCAATCCGCTCGCCCTGTTTGGAATTCCAGTTGAACGTCGGTACGTCCGAACTGACAGTCCTCGAGGACAATTCCCGTCGACATCCATGAACCCAGAGGGAGCAAGAGTCGCGACAAAACTTAATAAATAATCATTCGCTTGCTCTGGCTCATTTGTGGACCTCAGTCGTTTCCCACGCAGATTCTTATCGCGTCAACCGATGTCGGACGCGAGTGACGCTACGTCGACGTTACAACGCGCGTCTTTATTATCCGTTATCGATCAGTTATCGATGGGGTCGGAAGATCAAAGATTTCTTCTCGAACCCGAAGGGAATGTCAATGCTGAAGATGTGCTTCTTTCTGCCTGGGATGAATTATTAATTTTTTTCTTAAGCCGCGAAACTCTTGCGGGTATCTAAAAAAAAATTTTTTTTTAAAGCCCTCGTTACTTTCGTTCTTGTTACGTCGACGGTCAAGTTGCGGTGAGGGGTTGCGGGGGGGGAGGGGGGGAAGACGTAAATAGAAATAAATTACAATGGTAATTTACGTGGAGAGCAAAGGACGACTTTCGCGGATGTCCAACCCCTCGAGCCAGGTGGACTTCTTCGTAGGCCTCGGGCATTGCGTCATACTTGCGAAATTATAATGACTTTTTACGTAAACATGAAACGGAAATTTTTTTTTTTTTTCTTTCTTTCAGTCCAATTAACAAAAATCTTGATCTCGTCGTGTTTTATTATTTCGTATCGTCGTACACATCGATCGATGTATTGTTGTCTGTCCGCGGTATCTGAAGTCTATGGTAATCGCTGACGGGTACGTAAATGGACCTGAGCCTGTAAGACTTTTTCGCGAATGACGACGATATTACATTACCAGATCCATTAGCCTGGCCCGTCTCGTTTACCTTGGTAAAGTGGGAGGATGAAGTCAGAAAAGAAAAAGAAACAGAACTTGGGATAAAGCATTAAGGAATCCTTGAACGTAGCGCAGTGGAGGCTTTCACGGTTGGCTACTGTGAAATTTGATCATACTTTTTCACCTAATATCCTTGGCTGGAGCGACGGGCGTACACGATTCAGACTCTATCGGACGTTGCCGTTAACGGGCGTAGTAAAGGTTCGTCGATTTGACGTATTGCGAGTGCGGCGCTACTGTAGGTTAAAATTAATTAAGAAACGCATTGTCCGCTGGGAGGTAAAACAGTGCTCTTTTTTTTTTTTTCTTTTTCTTTTTTCCTTCACTTCGCCCACCTTGTAATCCGAAACTTTGTTAAGCCCTTCGCGATTGCGACCCTCCAGCCTCATTTGGATGCTCTTATCGTTTGATAATTGAATTTACCGCCATCATCTCTTTCGGCCAAAGATTATTAACCGTTCTCGTGCACTCGGGCCAATTTTAACTCGAGGCAACGAAACGCGCTCAGTCTTCACGTACGTTTCGCAAATCACATTTCCTTTACCTTTATTGTCCCAGAAATTAGACTCACGAATTATTCTCGCTTTGGCATACGAATTCGGTAAGCTTATTATCCGCCTCTCGAGACATCGCGCGGTACGCACGTGCGACGCTATGCGCGTTTTTAAACAGCGGGAGTAGACGAAACGAAGGAGCTTCGATCTGGGTTGGGTAAATGGTAGAATTTTTTCGAAAGGAGTGAAAATAAAAAAAATTTTTTTTTTTTACCGCAAATTACCAAACCCGTCGAGCAGACTACGGGAAAATATCGTTGTACGATATAATCGACCAAGCGACATATATAGATGATAAAATATAAATATAAAATTAAAAAATATAAAAATATTATAAATATTAAAAAATACATCTAACCCTCGATTTTCATTTATACGGTTTTTTTTTTCATACTATTTTATTCCTCACCTCTAAATGACAGTTATGGACATTTTTCATTTTATCATTCGCTCCCCATCGGCTGGTAACGCGAAAACCTAATCGCGGAGCTCAGCTTGAAAAAGACTCGACTAACGTTTAAACTGCTCTAACTATTTTACACACGGAATAACTAATGTTGCTCGACCAAGCCCGTCTTGTTCGAACTTTAAAGTACGAAGACTTGACGGTCGTCTGGTGTTATAATTTTTATCGTGAACAATAAAACAAAGTCCCTAGTGATTAACTGGGTTCGTATCCTATGTCTTGTCGTACTAAAGTAGAACGTAATTTCGCGCGATAATCAGTCAGCGCGAATCGTAAGAATTTTCGCAGCCTTTGACGCACTTATATTTTTCTGATAACGAGGTAAATTTTAATGGCATTGTAATCCCATACCATTCGGAATTCAATGGCTTTTCGTAATTATATTTTACCTCCTCGAAACGACTTTGCGACCCACTTTAATTTGGGTATCGAGACACATCTGTAAGCCTGAATCGAGTGGAAAGGACGATTGTTCCAGTTTAGCATCTGCGAAACACCAGACTCCTGTAGACACTGGAACGTAACACTTTTAACGTTGACGGGAAATTGGATATTGATTTCACACGGTGAAATGAATTTCACATTGTTTTTCTTCGGGTTGGAACGAGAATGACGAAACACTGCGTTAAGTACAGTCGACTTAATAAATATTCCTCTTATGTGTATCTTTGCACGTTTTGTCAATCTCTTATAGCTAATAATTCAATGTACAATTTTTATCGTTTGAGCGTCAATAGTTTTGGACGAATTTTCGTTTGCTCTTATTCCTTTACGCTTTGCACTTCAAGCATCCACGCTGGTATCTTGGGGATTCGGTGAATTCGACTATCCGCCAGTTTCCTTTGCATTGCATTTCTGTCACTTGGGACTCGTTGACTTAATTAATGAAAGTTTTCGTAGATTTTTGTTGTATTCTAATTATTTTGCAATAATTTGAAAAAAAAAATGTTTGTTATTCTATACTGAAAAATATCTTGAAATGCAAATTTACTTGAAACACTAATTTCACTGTTGAAAATTTACCAATAATGTCTAGAATTATTTGGCGATCGTCACTTCTGGCAATTTGTTTACCAAGGTTTGGACCGAACTTGGGTCGAGATTTGATGAGCAAGTTTAACCCCAGGCCATCATTTCAGGTTTCAACCAAGCTTCGACCAGCCTTTGATATCAAGCTTGGGCCAAGCTTTGATACGACTGACGCGAGCTAAGCTAAAGCTTGGAACATTGTTTTGTTCCTATCTAGTAGCGTATTTCCGAAAAATAGTATCTTTACAAAGTAATAGCTGAAGGGTCGGATTGCTACTTTGCCCGAATCTGCTTGCCAGTTATTACGTACTGTAAGCAAGCTAATCGCTAATAACCGAATATCTCGAGTTCAGAGTCGATCCCTTTTATACACCCTTAAAATATTAGCGACGGGGGTTGCGAAAATCAAACGTGCCTACTCGTTATTGTTTCAATATAGCAGATTATTCGTCGAAGCAAAGTTGTATTTTGGCACGAATTATAAGAACGTATATGTTAGGGTATATAAATTATATATTTATTGAAATTTGAATATATTTCACGAATCTAATAATTGAATATAAAGAATTTGAATAATTTCAATTCTTAACAATTTTCATGATCTACCACGTATTTCGTCAATTTTATTGAGCTATCAGCGCACATTTTTTCATTCGTCGATCGCTTTTTCGTAATCGTCATACGTTTAACAGACACGAAATTTTGTATGAAAAAGAAAAATAATATTTTCCAAAAAATTGAAAATCCCGACAACAAGAAAGGGTTTTGCCATAAAGACAAGAATACAAAATCCTACATGGCATTAGCATGGTGAATCCCCATAAAAAAAAAAAAAAAATTGTAGCAAACATTGTACATTAATATTCAAGCATTTCCTTCGTTCTAACCCCTGTCGGTTGGATTAAACCTCGGTGAGTTTATTCGCGACGCTAATACCTCCCACTAAATAACACAAGCTCTCAATAATTTCATCCCATCCCAGACTGCACTATTGGGGATTTAAAGTTCGATTTTTTAAAAAATATTTCAGACCCATAGACAAAATAACGAACAATTCGATGCAAATTCTCGGTCGATCCAGCATCAGTCGGTACGTCGCGTTGCCGTTCTAAAAACAGAAAAAGCAGTAAATTATCCGATAAAAAGAATAACCACAATATTTAATACAAGATTAACCGCAAATTAAATTGAATAAAATTCCAAGTAATTTATACATCTACAAATTTCCACGATTCACTGCCTGCCTAACCTAGACATAACAAGACAAGAGCCATGCAGACCAGAGGCCCACAGTCGTATTTCTATAAACTTCTTATTGATCCGATTAGAGTTGTCCTAGTGACGCACTAGTAAAGGAAAGTAACAAGAATAATAATAACAACAATAACGTAAAAGCCATTGACCTAGCACGCGACGAAATTTACAAAACATCCGAAAATCCTTCTGAAAAATCTGTCAGGAGCATCCGGCCAGATGATTACAAGAAGACGTACCTTGCCTACCTTAGCCAAGCAATTCAAACGAAATTGAACCCACGGAGAAGCTGAAATGAAACGTCAGGCCGGTTTGCCGGCGCGTGAAACCGCAATATGCGGTACGTGAACCAAGCTAGTCTCGACGTTCAAAGGTTGAGCTTTAATGAGCTTTAACGTCTGGATTCAAATAACAAGGCTCTGACACGATGGCGCCGTAAAGTATAAGTAAGAACGGGTTGGCTGCGGTAAGACGTTACCAAGGGACGGAAGGCGGGTGGGTCGTCCAAGCGTCTCTACGTTGGTGTCACTTCCTGTCGCCGTTACTTGTAATTAGAACGAGTCGATCAGCCTAATAAACAAACAGTGAAAACCGATCGATCGTAACTATGTCGAATTACGAGGAACAGAGTATTGACTTTCTCAAACGGGGATAATAAATTATGGAATTGCGTTCGCTACGTGCACGGGGACAGGTGGCGCCGACTGGCGGTTGCTCTGTGTATTTGGCAGGACTCGTGACGTTGTCATTCGTAGATGAACGACGGTTGTCAAACTATTGAATGTTAATTGGATTTTGTGGCGGTTTGAGAATTGCCGAGGGTGACAATATTTTGAGGTAGAGGAGCTTTTTTTAAATCGCATTTTTGTCTCCGTCGTGTAGACAAGTGTTTGTTGCCAGGTAGTTCGCGATTCAGCGAGTTACTGAAATTTAATTACGAGGGACTTTGTATTCATTCGGTCTAAGTAGCGTGTTGAGTGCGAGACGCTACGGAGGCCGAAGTTTCTTTCTGAAAAGCGTGTAACTCGCGTCGAGGTATTATTTTACGATTCGACGTTAACTAACTTTTATTCTAGCGTCGCTTGATTACTTATTACGCGAGTAAATTGGCGAAACGTAGAAACGCAGTAATAGAGTTTTTTTTTTTTATGTCGTTTACTTGAATTTATTAGAAATGCTTGATTGAGAAAACAGCCAGAAATAACATAGGAAAAGATGCGCTCGACACGTAGCCTTGAACATCCGTTCGTTAACGTCATCTGATCGACCCTTTGACCGCGATGCCTGATTACGTTGCCAAGTATTGGATTTCGTGTGAAATAAACGAGATACGATAAAATGATATTTTGGGTAAAATAAAAGATAATAATAATAATCGCGCTCGGTAAGATTTAACGATTGCGCAAAAACACTTTTGTACCGTCGGAAACTTTAGATATGAAAATACGTGAGGTTGAAATTTTGTACCACGAATTTTTGATTTTACGTACGTTCGACCTTCGTGCGTATAAATTAAAGACAGCGAGCGAACGTAATTTTTTTCTCCCCATTGTCCAATTATCTCTTAGTCCCTTAGCCACGTAGCATACAGCTAAAAGGAAAGTACGTAAAAGGCAATTACGGATATGGACTGAAACAGAGAATACAGAATAATTGAACAACCGAAATATCGATATAAGCCTGAATGGAAATATATAATTTAAGAACGCGCAGTAAAATTTATTTTATAGTTTTTTTTTTTTTTTTCTGAAGGTCAAATCAATGGAAATCAATGTCTCTCCATGGGTTATCATTCGGCAGGAGCAAATATTGATAATAGAAAATTTGCCTACGAAAGTCCCCGAGAGCATGAACGATCTTCATCAGGGCTATTTCGTGTGATATTCTTTAAACGAAGGAACGACCGGAACAGAGGATCGTAATTAAAAAAAAAATATATATATAACTAATTGAAAACGAAGAAAAATTAATAAAATAAAAATTAGGTTTACATAACGAGCGTACAATACGTTGAATTAATTCTAATTAACGATTTAATTGCAATTTCATTTGTGTATCAGGAATCTCGTGTCTCGAACCAAATCATACGTTACTAAATTAATAACCAATCGAACGTGCATCAATATTCCACATAATTACTGGTTTGCTCCGTACAAACCAATACCTTAGGCAGAATCTGTGAAAGGAAGTACACGTTGTGTACCCTGTGTCGAAAATTTAATTTAACTGGCTCTAACCTACTTATTCAACACGAACGATGTTGATATTTCAGGATATGGAAATTCGCGCACGTTGACATCAGTTTGAGTCTGAAATTGTCAGTTGCGTTCAAGAAATAACGATTTTAACGAGGCAGAAATATTAGACCCATTTTCAGCCTGGAAACCGTAACTAACGATTTCAGTAAGATCTTCAGGTTAAGATTTGCTTTGGGCTGTTCAGGTCTAAGTCTCTCTACGTTCTCTCGTTAAACTTAGTTTTGGTCTGAAACTTATGTCTGTAGGTTAGGTTAGGTAGGCTGAGGCTGGTATTGCACTTCAGTCGGCAAACCTAAAGAACAATGGAACAAAGGTTGCATAGGCTTAAACCGGTGCCAGATTTTCGACTCTACCTATGTTATATATATCTATAGCTTGTCACGGGTTCCAGACATACATTCGCTCTATGTGTAAAACGTACGTCGTACATATAGAATGCGCGATGTACAGGGTGGTCATAAAGTGACGTTTCTATGTAAAAATTGGACTAAATTGTATCGTGTAGGAAATTGGAAATGAAAAAATATAATTTATAAAAATTTGATAATTTCTAAACTCAGAGAATTTTTGTATACCACAGGTTACTTTATGACCACCTTGTATATTTTTATTCAACGTACGCTGGAGCTGCGTTAGTACGCACCTCGGTTGTGATACGAGTGAATTATTCGTCTCTGTAATAATTCGAGTATCCATTTCTGCCTGATTAGGAATTTACATCGGGATGATCAAGTAACCGTAAAGCGAACGGCCAACGGGCATAGGATGACAATGATGATTTTGACAAGCGAGGGTTAATGACGAATTTGACAAATTTTACTGACCAATGCCACGTGCACTTTCCGGCTCATTCCGGAATTGCTACTTCGCTCCAACCTCGACTATCTCGCAGAGACACGGCGCTTGGTTTATTGTAAATTAAACGTTACGAGTGCCTTGAGTTTTACTCGTGACTAATAGGAGATCGTATAGGCGAAATTGTAAAATTAATTAATCATACAAATCAGTGATGATTATTTACATTTTACGATATTATTGTCGACCGACGCGTACGGAATTCAATTTCCAAGCTCAATTACGATGATTGACTTGATTTCTCAACGCAATTATTTCGTACTCCAATTTTCTTGGGAAAGTCAGAGCTCAGAGTTAGTACTGTAAAATTTTCGGTCCATCATCCTCGGGTATTATTAGTAATACTAATTTCTACAAGATCAGGCTGCGATCTTGTACAGGGAACATTAAGCCTTCGTCTTCGGTGCTTTGATCGATTTAAGCAAATATCGAGTCGAACCAAAGTCAGACATCGCCTTACCGGACAACACATTTGTCCAAAAGTCATGTCTAAGATGTCTTAAAGGCAACTTCTGTGTCATTAGACACCTTAAAGACGACTTATGAACATCGTGTGTTGTCTGGATTAGCCTGCCAGGCTTCTATACTAACCATTGAAATGGATACGAATAAATAATATTAAATTAATCAAATAATTTGTACTGCACTTCTAAACTATACGTGTTTACCAGAAGTAGTAGTTTTTTTTTTGACATTTCATAAACAAGCAATCCTTAAACCATATATTTTTGAACACCAAATTCAATTTATAATGTGGTTTAAACGTTTCTGAAATTTCCACTGATCGAAAGCACAAATTTTCCGCTATGTTACTTTTCGCTCAATTTACCTCACTGATTTTATTGATACCCACAACCCTGTCAGATAAATTGACCGAGGGTGTATTAAAACTATATTTATTGAACACAGAAGATTCTTATAAATTCGAAAAAAAATTGCACAATTTTTTAAACTGATTTCACACAAAATGGAGATCAGCGAGGTAGACGTCTTATTAGCAGCATCCCTGTACCAATTTTTGAATATATATATATATATATGTATGTCTCGCCCATCTGTGGATCCCAGTACTACCAGTACAGTAGTACTGGTATATGGATCCGGTATTGCTACCGTTACGGTTACGTTACGGTTACCGTAACTGGTCAAGTTAGTCAAGTTAGTCCAAAGTCGAATGGGAACCAAGTGGCAAATAGCCTGAAATAGTAATAACTATTTATAAGATATCTTATTTTTCTTCTTCGTTACTTTGACGAAGACAATTATTGCTGTATTGATAAGCTACGAATATTTTGCAAAGTACAAACAATGTCAAAAATAAACGTGGATCATCTCATACTTTTCGAAGTCTTGAAATTTTGCGACAAAAATTCGTCCAATAGACTATCCGACTGTTCGCGTTCGTAAAGCCACTCGATTCAGACCGCAACGAGACTTCGGTGAGATAATCAAAGTAAACAGTTGACTTATACTAGATTGAGATGAAATTGTCATCGTTGTCAGTAAATACGAAAGAAAATTCGAATGCTTAGAAAGTATAGCTTGACTCAATATTTTCTTACTGTTGTGTACACGAATAGCTCCTGTATACGTGTTCGAAAAGTTGATGAAAATGTACAAAGTCACGAAACTTTGCCGTTATCGAGACCTTATCAAATACCCTCGTCGACGGAAGAGACGCCAGAGAAGAATATACGAGGGTTGAGAATATCCAGGAAACAGATTACAGCTGGCAGAATGTCGATAAAACAAACTGCGACATTCGGCGAGTGTCTAATTGTTTGTTGATTCCTTCATATCTCTACGTATCCAAGGGTTTCAATTGCTTAAACCATTATCGCCGTACTGACGGGATGTAAAATCAGTAATGAATTTCCGATTACAAACCGCGAAAGCAAACTCGAGCTCTGCTGAGAAGAAAGTACCGAATCCATGATTAAATTTTTTTTTCTTCTTCCATCAAATAAATTCGACTATTCCCTTTATTCTTTAAGTTCAGAATATTAGATAATGACGAAATCAAAATTAAGTATATCGAAATCTAACCTAAAATCTAATACATGAAAAAAAAATATTTGCCATATTGTCCCTTTATATGAAGTATAAGACAGTGGATGTTATAAAAAAAAAAATTATTTCTCAAATTTCGAAAAAAACCCTTTCACACCGTACTAATACAGTGTATAGTAGTATATGTGTGTGTATATATATACTATACTATATAGCACGTCTTACTCGTGTCGTACAGGGGTTTCAAATGCTTGAAACTTCCAACCCTTACAGTACCGAAAGCCAATATATTGTCTCCAATTTGGCTCAAAATTTCCACACGTCTAAGCCACCCACTGATGATGCCTATGACTTCCTGTTATGAGATCTACAAGATCTCGTCAGAAAATAAGCCGGCACTGTAAGGGCCGATTAACGATCGACTACAAAAATTAAAATATACATAAAATTACAAAACAAGTCCTAATATCCTTTTTTTAAATGAGTTACGTAATTTTTTTGTCCATATATAACATGGTCGTCCCTACCCCACTTTGGCCCACTGCAAGGGTTGCTGGTCGTTGCATCATGGGAATTTTTTTTTTTTTTTTTTTTTTTCATCCCCATATAAAATAAATCATGGTTGTCAAAATCAAACCTAAGTTACCCCTCGATGCTTCATAATCAAACGTATAGCAGAATAAAAAAATATTTGTCACGTTGGTCCACGTTATACTGGGTTCTCATACAAAGTACAAACTTGTATTCCTTTCGCTTTCCCTTATGGGAATAAAGATAGCGAGGCAGTACTTATCGTCCATCGCTGTTGACTAGGCTATTATGTACGCAGTGACCATTAGGTGATTACTGTATACTAGGTGTCGCAAAAGTATGATAACGATACTTCGTTATCATACTTTTCACATGTTTCTGCGTACTGATATTTATCATGCAGGTTACGAAAGTGTATAAGATTAATAACAATGGTATTATAAGGGATGAGTTATTGTTTCACGCATATGTGAAATAATGTATGATTGTATTGTATCAAATTCAAAAATTTCAATATCAAAAATTTTTTCCTGCAATACCAACCGTAGACTATTTCAGTCAACGGCAGACTCGATATAGATATACAAAATATTTTGTGTGATTATTTAATACATTTCTTTATTATATTATTATTTAAAATTTATATTAAATATTTAAATATATGATGCTTTCAAAAAAATCTTTTTATCAGCAACTAATAATTTGTGCGAGATAAGAGCACAGGTAAGGAGTCGTAGCAATTCGATGGATCGAAAATGCCGGAAGTAACTTTCTCACATATCTTCCACGCATATGTGAAATAATGTATGATTGTATTGTATCGTGCAAAAATTTTTACCTGCAATACCAACCATAGACTATTTCAGTCAACGGCAGACTCGATATAGATATACAAAATATTTTGTGTGATTATTTAATACATTTCTTTATTATATTATTATTTATAATTTATACTAAATATTTAAATATATGATGCTTTCAAAAAAAAATCTCTTCATCGGCAAATAATAATTAGTGTAATTTAACATTTTTATTAAATATTTAAATATATGATGCTTTCAAAAAAAAAATCTTTTTATCAGCAACTAGTAATTTGTGCGAGATAAGAACAGAGGTAACGAGTCTTAGTAATTCGATGGATCGAAAATGCCGGAAATAACATTCTCACGTGTATAGCAATTACGTAATGCACGTGATGAAGTTTGCCTTGGTGTATTTATAGTGACAGTGATAAGTATCGCACGTGGAGACACTCTGAAATAATTTTATTTATTTTTTTTCTATGTCCAACATAAGCGCCATAAACTCCTAGCGATCGAAGACGTAAATATTTTCGTCAGGATACGAAAGAAAGGAATCACGACGAGAAAGAATTGATTATTATAACGACAGGATATTAATAATAACAAATATCAATGATAAAAATCCGTATGATAAATTTTATTTCAATCGACCGCAAAATCATCGTTTGAACAATGTAAGTTCAACGTGCGAGCTAAAATCGAAGCTTCCGTCGGTCAATGATAAATTCCATAATCACACGTGCGTCTCAGGCATCGACCTGGAGGAAATAAGTATTAACGACTGCGTCACATAGAAGACAGACAAACAGAAGGTAAAAAAGGTATCCATATAGCAAGGTAGAATATTATAGTTAGTAGCTAGAAGTTGGCTCCCGGAAAGTACGAAGTACACAGGAACTACTGGGAACTGAAGTTTCCTTAACCGTGGTGAAGTTTTATGCCTTGGTCCTCGGCCTGGATAAGTTAGGCGGAGAGTCGCAAACTAATTTGGTGATTTCGTTGAAATTAGCCCGAAAATTTATATCCCCGTGAGAAGATTATTCTAACTGGAAGTTTTTGTTAATTAGAAAATCCTCCGTTTGATGAAATCAGCCGGCATTGACGATCGTCACTGGGTAAAAATTTCATTTGCACTCCGGTAAAATTTTCCTCGATCTTCGTACTTTGCATAAGCAGAGAGAAATGTCTTTCCTCTACAATTGCATCTATTTCATTCGCGTCGCTTATATTTCCCATTGTACCTAGAAACACGTCAACTTGCAGTACGCATTGGCACGTGTTGTCCGCAGGCTTCGCTCGAGCGTCTGCTACCTGCCTGCTTGCTACGTGTTTCGCAATCTTACGCAATCCGGGACCTCGGTAATCCGTATCTTGGATAACACGTGTTTCATTCGTATACCAGCTGTCTTTTTCGGTCACCTTCGATTACCCAGGGCTGAGTCCCCATTGCCCGTCTGTCAGCCTAGGAGTCATCTTCTTGCAGGCTGTCCTGACCTTTTCTTATTGCTTGCGCGTTTCTTGAACGATCGTCACGTGCAATTTTACTTATCTATTAAATTGTTATTTAACTAAATTTTTCTTAGCTTTTATTCTACATTGACTTACTATTTTTACCACGTAATCTGTCCTTATTCGTTAACCTTCCATGAGGCTTAACTAGCTGGTTGTCTCGATCGGCTATCAGCGCTCGAGCTTTTTCTCAACCTCGGGCATAAGTAACCCTTGCCTACAGTACGCCTGGCATCCAAACGGATAATTCCTATGTATTTTGGCTGCCTATTTTACGGACTCGTCGGTTGGTTAAGCCGAGCGAAAGCTGCGCTTGTTTCTGTTACCTTCCTTCCTTCGCTAATCCAAAAGAAATTGCGATACATATATATTACAATGTTATGTTAAAATTATACAAAGTGAAGGATATATATATATATATATATACTTTCTATAGGATATATAACAGACTTGTTTTCATCTGTTCCATCTAACTTAGGCCTACGGCTGATGTATTTTTTCAACTTATAGGTGGGATTTAAACACTGCACTGTGACAAATGCAGTTTCGCTTTATATCATAAAATACCATAGTCTGTCATAACGACTCAGGGATATATTAATTCGTACATTAAGCATAACTTAGTCGATATTCGTCAATATGTGAATTCTTGACGTAATCTACATGCGTTTTGAAATTGCCATGAAATTCGATAATTCGATACACAGATTTCGGTCTTTCTGGGTAATTTCATTGCTTTAACGATTTTCTTAGTCAGTACACTAATGATTGATCCACTTAAGAAGAATATGCTTGATTTCTTTATTTTTTTTTTATCAGCCAAGTAGAAGGTGAGTCATTGCACCTGGAAAGTTGCCCTATGTATTTCGAGTGGTCGACTGCAGCGCCAAAGATAATATTTTTTTGAACTATAATGGTTCTTAGATAAATTACAAAAAAAAATGTCCAATCGATCTCTTATAATTTTTGTACAAAAAAAAATTACAAAAATCATTTTTTCGATTTCTCGACCGAAAGCTCCTCTTACGATAACATCTTGGATTTGCCACGTGGCCTCGCCGTGTTAACGCGGATTGCCAGTATATGGAAAAAAAAGAAATAATAATAATTTAGAGAAAGTTATTCATCTCGAGAAAGTGATACCACAAAATTCAAATTGATAACCGCAGAATCTTTTGTTGGGTACAGGTTATCAATTTCGAAGATAACAATGAACCAGCGCGAAACGCGGATCAAGCAACGCCTCGAGGCTTTTGCCATTAGTCGCAGCTATCGAAAGTCAAAGGACTCACGAATCTCGAGGAGATTTCTGCGGGTGATGAAGAAACGAAGAAAAATCAAAAATAATAAATTTCACTTGGGTTCATTCTCATATTCATAAATTGACACGTTGCACATTCAATAACCACTTTTAAGGCATACACAGTCTACGAAAAATCTTTAGTCTTTTTTTTTTTTTTTTTATAAAAAATAAATAATGAAATGGCCAATTCTGACGGATCAATTGTCAAATGGACAAACTTGGGTATTGACTAGGTATTATAGTTTTGGATAGATTTTATATGGTAGGTTTTAAGTGAGGTCGGGTTTGACAGGTTAGGTTGGGCACAGAGCAAGTACAAAGGATAATGCGACCAAGTCGACGAATGCAAATCGTAGCTTTCAGCATGATGAGGCAATACGTAGATAGTAGGTGTGTGTGTGTATATATATATATATATATATATATATGAGCAGTATGCCCATGCATATATATATATATATATAGGCAGTCAACCAATTGTAAAGACCCGAAGTGTGCGTGTGTGTGTGTGGGCGCGCACGTATATATGTATTCTAGATATATATCTGTATTCTTGTCTGCTCTCAATTTCGCTTTTTCTTCTTCCTTATAACAAAATGTCCCAATGGGATTGCAGGATATTTTCTGGGCCTTAGGCCTGCGTCTTACGAGCAATTCGCAATTTTCATAATCCTACGGATAAGAAGTATAGGGCTTACCGCGAAAAATCCTAGCACTCAGCTTCCTACATCTCTGTCGTTTGAGTTAAATCCTCGGGCCGTGGAATAATTTTCTTAAATGGACTTCGCGACGGTCGTAGCCCGTTTTCAAGTCTCAAACGTTTTCTACTTTAAGTTTGTCTCGAGATTTTTTTTACTGTTACTATGAAACAGCGAGAGCGTCAATGTGATTGATATAAATTTTATGTTTGGGCTTTTTAAAAGCATTTTTACATCCTTTGGTAGACGCTCGTTTTTCGTCTAAGCGGCTGGCCTTTTGGTGAGTTTTTGAATAATTTCAATAAATTGTCGGTTTATGCGACTACGCGATTTAGGAATGTGTGAAAATTAGCGAAAATTAATTTCGCAGGAGCGTAGACGTGGGTTATGGTTGCGTAACAACTGGAACGTCGTAATTTCGCTATTAAATTCGTATTACACGACTTTGGAACACGCCTGATGCGAATTAATCAATTTTGAAAAAATTTATTTCGATCACTGATTACACAGGGTACTTGAGAATTTGCGTATATCGAAATTTCGCGTAGGTCACTATGGTCGTTTGTGTGTGCTTGTGTACTTGCGTTATGCAGATACTTTAAAGGTATTTAAAAAAAAATGTAATTTTCAAAATTTTGGATATCCCATGTAGCAACAGTAACATTGGTTACTAGGGCGATGTTAATTTACTGCAAATCTCTTAATTTCATAATAATCGTAATTCGATTATTGTAAGTTGATCTATTTTTATTTTTTTTATTGATCAATTCTATTTTCGAGTCTGTTTCCAAATGATATTGTAGGTACTCAGGGTACGATTTGTATTACGTATAGGGGGTGGCTGATAGATAAGGGAGTTATTGAGTAATTTATTTACTGATTGTTATTTATTAAGATAAAGATGCTACAAAGTGACGTTTCAATTAATTAGTTTAAGCTTTCTACTCTGCGAGATTGACTTTCCAGTCTGATCCAGTTTTGTTTCTTTTTAATTATTTCTTCCGCATTGACGTCAGTTTCTTAACCCGTCGTCGTTCGCGCACTCGATTACTACAAGCATTCTGGGCCGTAGGACATTTTGCTCGCACTGAATTCTTCACATTTTACGCATATTATTGAAACAAGTATCAGTGATTCTTAAGGTACAATACGTAACACCTACTGTTAGACCATGTATTTATTACGTACGCGTGTGATGAACTGGACGGTACGTGTCATTTGAAGATCAGACTGTGCTGCCCCACGCGTCGCGACACCAAACTAAATTTACTACTAGTACGCCGAGTGTCGTCGTGCCACTGGTTACCTGCATGCAGTGAGAAACAACTATGCTCCCTGTACTGGCAGTGCTCGTAATACACTTGAACCGGATTTAACGTAGCCCTGTGTGAATGCAACTCGTCACTGTATAAAATTTGAGAACTGCATGCATAGTTTTGTCAGACAGAAACATGACAAACTGCATTTGAAATTGGATATAGTAAATTTCATCGCAGAACTCAGGCTCAACGTGTATCTTTGATCGAATACTTGTGATAACAGCGCCAGCGGAACTTTATTGAACTTAAGAGAGATTCTGATTCGGTCGATAAGGCAGTTGGACAAGCTTGGTACGACGATATTTCCGTGGAGCGCGGTGAAACAACATACTATTAAAGTACTAAATGAAATCTACGTTATCTACAGATCATCAGGAATATTTTGTACTTCCCATGTCAGACTACAACAAATACATTTTACCGACTAAGCAATTTTTATAGTAAATTAACTAAAAGTAATATGTCAAATCTTAATGTTTAACGGTAACATTAATTTCGTGAAATGTCTTTATGACCTATGGTTACTGATGAAAATGGACTTTCTTTAAGAAACAGATACATGTTTACTTTTTATCAAAGCAGTGCAGATTTAGAACAGTACACAATTATTATCAAACTTCCGTCATAACCGGATGTGCTTGCAAGAAGTGACAATCTTATCTGGGAGTTAACATCGCTTGTGTCCAGAATGGAGTAACATTTTTTCTTTTAATGAATATTTTTACAAACAAATTATATTTAAATAAACATTATTGGCAAGAAATTTAAAATTATAATAATTCAAAACCAATAAAACTCGTGTCCATATTTAAGGTACTTTAGGACTGCCAGAAAATAGTATTTGCTTCAATTTTACACATCGCTCGTACCTCTACGCAAATTAAAATGATATAAATAGTAGTTAAAAAGAAAAAGACAAAAAATCACGAAATATTTACTCTAATACGCAAACGGTGTAAATATTTGACGAACAATCACAATATCATTACATATTAAATCAAAGTCAGTTATCGTATCAGTTATCGTTATCGTAGATCGATCGGATAAATTGAATCGCTTTGGTTAAAAATTTTTACACGCAAAAAATACGGTATTTTTAAAAATCTTTTTCTTTTAGTATATAGCATTATTTTTTTTAATACAAATAAAAAACCCAAGGGGTACCCGAATTGCCCGAATAATTTTTTGAAATTTTCCAAAATACATTTTCACAATACCCATATATTCTGAACAGCCATAATAACACCACACAAACAAAGTACCTACTACACGTTAGTAAAAATGTCAATACAGTTATAAAAAATCGCACAATGCAAGCCTAAAATATTGCAGTAATTAACAATCGATACAGAAAATAACAATAATAATCGAAACAGCAATATTTTACGTTCTGCCAATATTCGACTTAAGAAAGTCCATTATTGTTGGCATCGACGATGACGAAAGCGGCGACCAGTTTTCCAATTTAATTTTAACGATAAGAATCCTGAGTCGTAAATTATTCCGAATTCTCCCGGCGGTGCTACGTCATAACCTCGAAGATCATAAACCACATAACAATTTCCTGGGACTAAATTGAAGAAAATTGAAGAAAAATATTTTCTCTCGTCCCTAAAATCTTCTTTCGTCTCAGTCCCCTTTTACTGATATCTCTCTCCGTCTCTCTCGCTCTTATCACCTTCAACGATACCAAGTAACATACAAAATTCAACATTGACCACACGTAATGTAAAAAAAAAATTACCATTTGATTTTTTTTTTATTTAATAATTTACATAGCTTAACTGCCTCAACATCTAGTCTGCCGTAATTTTTTTTTCCACGGTATAGTCACTTTTCGAAATGTTCAATATATGTCATAAGGGGTCGACTACCCATAATTACAGTTTCACCCCCGACCTACGTGGACTTCCAATAGTCTATGGTTAAGTTTAAGAAAAAAAAAAAAAAATGCATTTTTTATATACTACCAAACTTTTTCGAGGTTACGATTTACTGATTTGAACTAAATGTGATAATTAAAAATTTCCAAAAATTGGAAATTTAATTTCGACATTTTCACCTCAAACTCGTATGTATACAAGTATCGGGCAGTCTAGAGGTTAATTACAGTCGAATATCATATTAAACAAATTGTATGCGTACATTTGAAATAGCTGTACCAACACGTACGTAAATCACCACATTTTCCATCGATGTGCCAAGAAACTTGATACGCATTATATTATCTCTCGCAATTGCGTCTTACGTCTATCAAAAATATGTATGCTGGGTTGCGTAATTCATACTAATTTATACGAGTCAATGTCACTAGCCAAAAATTCAATGTCCAGAAACGGCAGCTGCCCCAACGTCATTTGTGTTCCCGTTGCTCGCGACAATAGAACGGATCAGCAGTTATAGTTGAACAGCCAGACGTATAGGCTTGTGTTATATGGACAGTAGCCGCGAGCAACAGGCAAATTACGTCGACTCGAAAATAAAAGTACTTTTTTTGAAAATCGTTCGTCAAAAACCTAAAAAAATTAAAGGCACGACACATTCGCTTTTGGATGGAAGTGCAGTAGTGAAAATTTGATTACTTGAAAAATATACCGAGTAAAATTTAAATTTATACTTTGCTTAATGAGCTCATGTGAAAACGTCCAATTGTGACAACTGGTGTATAAAGTTGTACCGGGAAATACATTGTTTTTCGTTGTTTATCGAAGCCAAAAAAGTCACGGATTTCTTTCCACAGATCTTGTTACGTAATTATATAATTTTTATCGCGAAGTTCCCTGATGATTAATTGCGTTACTGTTACGGTTGACTGAAGAGGCAAATACATTGGACATCTTATGGGATATGAGGTCACGCGAGCCTGGGTGTCGCATACAGCTACAAAAGGTCTTTACCCATTGAAATGCTACATATTAGAAATCGCGAGGCACAGAATGCACGGGGATGTCTAGTCTATTTATATTCAGTCAAGACTGTTACATTCGAAAATTGTCGACTATGATGGTAAAACAGTTTCATTATTTACGATAAACTGTCAAATTTCTGTTATCGTTAAAACTGTTCTACCTTATCGGCAAAGGACGATACATTACCGACACGTCCTACGGTTCCTATTTTCCATGGTAATTTGAAACAAAAAAATTGTTGAGAATATTTCACCGCGCAAAATTTCATTCATAAACTACTCACCCTTAATCGAAACGAAACTAAATAATCGCCCTTAACGAGCTAGCATCGTTTGTCAAAATAGCGCAAATAATATAAAAATATAAAAATCGCCTAGCTCCATAAATATTAAAATGGTACGAATAAGAGACCTTTAACAATTGCGCAACTATTCCCTATGTGGTAAGTTGCGTAACGATAATAATAATAATAATTCGAGTTAGATTCTCATAGATGAGAATCTATAATTCCAAGTAAACGAGAAAATGTACTCACAATGACGTATTCGTGTCTGGCTCAAAAGCAGGGAACTACTCACCTGTAACAGAAAGAAACAAGCCATACGTGAGTACGTTACAAAATAGTAACATTATACGTTACCAGGCAATGAATAACGCATGTGGCTGTATGACATAAGGATTTACGATAAAAACAATTATCCCACACTGCGCCATGACTTTGTCACATTCGCACGGAGTCTCCTTAAATAAATACAACAATAAGACAATTGATCATTGAGTAACAAATCAATGACGTATTCCGAGAAGATCGAGTTTATACATTTTTCTAAAAATATTAAAAAAAAACTACGTACCAAACTATTGCCATTGACATCATAACCGGAAGCTAGTAAAAGAAGCAACCAATCGCAATGGACATTCCAGTCATCAACCAAATCCCTAAAACCCAATTCCCTAAGTAGATTCGTTCATATGCAACTCGTGAGCTTGCAGATCGACAAACTTCCGTAAATTTAGCTGAAATTTTACCTCAGGTTGAATTACGTGTCGTAGGTAAGTGTCTAATGCCACGTGCGTCTAAATTTCTTTACCGACGGATTTTCCAAAGGCAGTCCCTTCGCAGCACCTAGTCAAGCGAGAGTCCGTCGTGAAATAATTGAAAATCGGTATTGACACATCCCAATAATAATAACAATACAAGATATAATTTTACACCTATGAATTAGTCATATTCTTTTATTGGCTATACTGAAAAATATCACGACCATAGTGAAAGTTGGACTCTTCACGTTGTCGCTTCGACAATGTCGTCAGATGCGATTAAATCTGCTACGAAATTAACTTCAGATATCAGAGCCAAATATCCGATACGCACTTGTTTTCGAGGGATCTTGGAAAATCGTAAACTTCAGGGAATATTTTAGGGTTTTTGTTATCCATATGTCTGGTCGATAAGCACGTGTGTTATTTGTTGACGGCGCTTGACGTTTTATCTATAACAGACTACGTTAAGGCAGGAGACTTTAAATATCAGTTGCTTCTTACAACGTGTCGATCCTTAGTCTATATTTTTCGTATCCCTTGTTACGTGATTTCTTCGTTCGACGTGGTAAAATTAGGGAGATAATTTTATCTCGTTCATACTGTACCAAGGTATACGGTTTGAGCTTACCTCAGTGTCATGGCCGCCATATAGTTCAGACTTGAATTTCATGTCAAACGCACTGAAAGCTTTGTTGCGTAATAATAACACATTTTCGACATGAATATCTTGATCAATTGTCTTAAATTTCTCCCTAACCATGTTATTTCACGAATCAGCAATCTTATCGAACTCGGCGACTGTTTACGTCTGAAATGTATCAACGTATTTCACGATTCGACTGTCCTCGGGCCATTTTGAATAGTTCACTGTCGGCCGCCAGGTTCGCATGACGAATCAGTCTTCCTAGTTAGGGTCTGGTACGAACGAACGAGGCGCCTTGTGACGCCTCGGAACGTGCGGGAGGACGCACATTGTGCGCAATACTTTTTCTTTTTAATCTGTAACTGTTTTACCCAATGATACGGGTTTATGCGTTTTTTCATTGCACGTACGGCGACTCTTGCGAAAGTGCAGTTGCGCACGTGATTTTAAGGAAAATTGTTTTTTTCACGCTAGTCAAGCTAGCGACGATACATGGAATTAGTGGGATTGTAGATTTTCTATGAATCGAGACATTGCGATAAGCAGTCTTGAAATTATGCTTGATTCATAGTGCTGTGCTGTTATTCATTCGTACATAGTAAAAAAAAAAATATTTTTTTTTCGACTTTGACATAACACATGAGCAAATCTTAATTATGATTCACTCAATGATGCCTAACATGAGACTCGGTATGATGAATATTCAGAAAAGACAGTGGATTTTTTTTTTTCAGAAAATTTTATTTCAACGAGTTTATTGCCTGGAAAAAATGTATTTTTTTTTTATTTGCCTTCCAGAACCGTCGTGCATAACGTGTTAATAAGGGGATAAATTATAAAATCTGATCTCGTGTATAACAACCGGTCTGTCGTGTACGCGAATCATCTTTCCTACTGTGTTGTCTGCAATCTGTACTCTTAATGAGCAATCAGCTTACGTAAATATAAAATAAGATAATCGATACGATTATCTTAACATTTAATACGATTTTATTTAAACCCTTGATCTTTTCTTAAATTGACTCTTTATCAGACGTTCACGTGTAAAATCATTTTAATAAAACGTACACTGAAAGCTAATCTGGTCGCTAGGCAAGATTGCGATAAATTAGATTTTTTTTTTTTTTCATCAAGCTTGCTCTTTATAATTTCGTATCTTTTCGTTAGAAATGTTAATTCTGCATTCACTTTTCGCGGTGTCTTCAAAAGTTGTTTTATCGATCGACCTGGAAATTTGAAATGAGGTTTCCCAATATAAGTATTGGGAAATAAGAAAATTTTAATACCCAAAACTGATTCGTAATGAGTTGTTAGTTTTATGCGAAAAAAAAATAAATACAAAATATAGGAATTATAATAAAAAAAAAATCATGATCTTCCAACAAAATATTTCATATTTCATCAAAAAATAGGCTACGTAACTTTACCTTAAACAGATTTTAGTTTTTGCCGATTTCAGAAAATCACGCGTAATTTGGTACAAGCCTTTTAGCGTTGATTGACAAAGTAAACTTGACTGGACATCTTATGGGATATAGTGACACGCAAGCTAGGGGTGTCGTGGAAACCTAGAAATGGACATTACCCATTGAAACACTATATATAGATATACAGCGTAGGGTAAAAATCCTGGTACAACGAAAAAGTAGGAGAATCCTTATAAAAAGATAAATCGAAATTGCATAATAAATTTTGTCTCTACGAGGCATCGTTTAGTCGAGTACGCGTGCACGTGACTCGACTATACGGAACTCGGAACGTGGACCACCATTTTCTTTCGCATAATTCATTGAAATATTTTACGTATAACTATCGCGAGTCACAGAATAGACGGGCATGTCGTGCAAAGGATTTCACTGCTCCGTCGATAAAGTAGATTCCTATCGAATCGTTATAACAGAACCCCAGTACTTTGTAAATTTTCACGCTAATCCGCGTGATAGGAAGAAGCAAGCACTGTTATGCACAATACGTAAAGGCTTGAAAGATTTCCCACGAAGCTAACGATCGAAACCTGAAATCAGCAGCATAATAGAAGAAGATACGCGATAACGAGTATACAGTACGAAGAGAGATATAAAAAATGGAACAATGCTAATAAAAAAAAAAAAAAAATTCCAAGCAAAATAATCCTAATGAAACATCTACAATTCCAAGAAGAGTATTGTAACGCGTAGAATCGCAGATTGACCATAATTCACGTGTAAGCAGACATTGGTACAATGCATATAAGAAGAAATGAGACATTCAATTTTCCAATTAATCAATAAGACTTGTGATATCTAAATATAGAGAAGGCAAAATTATCCTCCTGCGTCTCCTGGAATACTAACACTTACAATATCCCTCTGTACCATTAACCCTTCTATAATAGGAAAATAGGCAAGACATTCATTGACACACGTTACAGTGCGTTATATAATGTCTATATGTCTAATGTAAAATGTCCATATACATTTGTACCATACGAAGTACAACGGAAATCCATTTAGTCTCAATCCATTGATCCGAACAAATTTTTGCCCATCAGTCCTTGATACCCCAAACTCATAACTGACCTCTTACCGACCGAGCAACTCCCAAGCGTCCTATCAGTTATATCCGTATATACTCATATATACAATACCCATATCATATTACTTATGTCAAAGTTCATACATCAGTTAAGAAAAAACGAATAGACATGATCGAATCCAATTTTCCAAACGGCAGCTGCTATTATGGACATTAGTAAGTTACCGACAGAGTGCAGGGTCGGTAATATATTATTACAGATACCAATCAAACCACCCCAAACCGTTTTGTCCCAACAGCTTCAGACAAATGAACTTTCACTGTATGACAATCAAATGGATACTACGAAACCAGACAAGCTCCAAAAAGTCTTATCAAGTATTATTATCATTAAAAAAAAATAGTCCCACCTTTCGTCCATCCTGAAGGAAGATCTAGACAAATCACTCCAGGCGCTCATACTGCGACTTCTTCTCCTCGACGGCGCTGCGAAACGCGCGCTACTGCGTCTCCTAGTAGAAGCTAAATTTTCCGGTTGAAAGTTGACCCTAGGCGAATACGTTGATACCTTCTGTGCGTTATTAGGAGGCGTCGAGGAAGGCGTCACGGCAGTCGACGTATGTAGATCAGGCAAAGCCTCGTATTCCCATCCTCTAGCACCCATGTCGATCTCACCCAGAAAATCGTATCTTCGTGGCCGCCGAATAAAATCACCAAACAAGTCGGTCAGGTAGGAACTTTGTCAAACCAACCTTGACACCGGTAATGAATATCAGTTTTCAACCCACGTGACTAACCAGGTTTTTCCCCGTACATAGATTCCCCCCCCCCCCCCTCCCACCTTCAATTATCCTCAACTAGTACTGACTTACGTACATCCAATATATACGCTTGATATTCGTTTTACTCTCCTCTGACATCCAAGCCGATGACGTAGTACACGCGGAAAACCTTAATACCAGGTGCCTCGCATTCTTATCTCTCTTGTCTCTCTGCTTTATATCAGGCCTTCTCACCTGTCTCAGAACGTTCTTTACCCTCGGTACGTCGAAGTAGCAACATCCCTTATATTTACATCGACCGATCACTCGGCCTATCATTCCGCGTCTCAAGGCGGATACTCACTGGCGCGATTATCCCGCGTTAATTTCAACTATTGATCTACCTGTCGCTGCTACGAAAATCTGCGCTAAGCGACTCGTAATAAGAAACGCGGGACTTTACAAGCGAAGCTCCTACTAGCCAAACCTAGCTAACGTCTAGTGTCAACAACTTGTTTCCATTAACGATTTCACTGCAACTGCCCAGGCAACACGTGCGACGTATCACGAAATATATTTATCAACTTCAACAAGGCAACTAGCGGATAATCAACTAAGTGTTTTCGTTCTCAACGAGTCTCGTGTTCTCGTCGTACTGTTGTACGTTGTCAGTATATCATACACCTGCACGTACAACAGATATCGCTCTAGGTGCTAATGTCAAGTGTAAGCATCGACATACGATAAATAGAATTGAAAGATATTAGAATATTTTTTTGTCTTCTTTTAACTACGACATTAATATACAATTGTGAAAGGACAAAGTTTCTTTAATTAACATCGGTGGTATCGTGCGATTATAGTCATTCGGTACGTTCAAGTTTCCATAGAAATTACCTTCGGTCGATCAACGATCAGCTAGAGACTTTACAGGTAAGAACTTTAGTCTTATATCCCTATATTACTTTGTCATATTTATTTTTAACTATTCCAACCACATTCCGATCGTGCTTACTTGTGTACAATTTTCGCGCCATTTTTCAGCCCTACCATTATTATTATTATCTATATCGGTTCCCTCCGCCTCTGAACGTCCCATATAACGAGGACGGCTCTTCGAGTCCTTTGACGCTGCGACGCTCATTCTTGCGAAAAGAAAAATACTTTTCTAGGAATATTCACGTCGATAAAATTCCCTAGATATTGCTCATAGAACTTTACTATATTATCGCTCAATATAAGTCGTACTTGTGTTAACGATTGCTTGTGATAACGTCATATATATATATATATATATATATATATACATACATTGCAAATTATCTCTATCTCTTACACGGGTAATTCATCCTAGACAAATTGCTAAAGAATACACGTGACCTATCTGTCGATATCCTTGATAAAGTCAAACGATCGAGTCTCGATCCGTGAGTTGCTGGACGATTAGTATGTTTTTGAATTGACTGTACAAGCGCACAATGCCGAGCCGTAGGCGTCATCGGATTATCGCATACCGCAAATCGTAAACATTGCACGAAGACTCGCTTTGGTAAAGACGAGTCTGTTGTTAATCGTAATCAATTAAAATTGTTAACTTGCTCTGGTCATATTTAATGGCAACGTTGAATTATTCAGTCGTTACGTATATATCGTTGGCGGAATTGTTATCCCAGCTCCCGGCTGTTTCATTAGACGTTGCACTAGCAGCCACGCTATGTTTTCGTAGCTCGTGAACGCAGCCAGTCGCGATCGTCACACGAGATTCCGAGACAAGTAGAAATCGACGTATTATATTTTACTTGTATTTTCTTTCTCTGTCACATCGACATGTCTCGCCTGTTAGATTTGTTCAAATATTTATCGCGATTAAACACAATTTGGAATATACGTGTCTCGTAAGCGACCTAGTGAACGTAGAACGTAGCTACTTTATATTTCTCTCGTACATAAGTATCGAGTCTGGATCTTCCCTACGTGTACCCGTATGACGGTTCTAGCTTGACTGTACGAATTTAATATTTCGACTTATCAAGTATGTAAAAGTTGCATAAGTATCGGAAACACGTTAGCCGGATATGTAATAGATGGAAGTACGTATTTGCGCAGGGCTAAAGTCACGACCAAGCACGTTATCAGTCACTAGAATTAGACTAACGATTATTCAGGATCTCAGGTGAGAAGGTGTCGTGTAAAAGCAAAGACGAGGCACTCGAGTAAATTTCGAGTCATCGAGTGTCGTGGGACGTTGAGCGAGGATTGTTGAAAAATTAACGTGGAAATAACCGTGTCCTTAAAACTTCTTGACAGTCCCGACTGCTACTTCGCGATCCTTTGCACTCCGAACGTCCTCGACCGAGTGTCGGAAATCCACGAGCACAATGTATAAGATCCATCGTGCTAATTACAGTCGTATCAATTGGTCGTGACAATAAAGCACGTGCGGGAGTAGTCTTGAAAAATCCTTTCATCAGCCTCCCCAAGGATTGGTCCAGCTGCCATTTTCCCAGAGCGTCCTCAAACTTCGTGCACGAACCGCTGCCATTTTACACTGTCAGTCAGTCTGTCAATTGACCACAAAGCACTCGGTGTCTTCACTTGTCAAACCCTCCTGCTTCACCTCTCGAGTGGCCTCTTCACCTGGTTAGATAGGTAGGTGCTTAGTACCTACGTACAACCTGACCTGAACTAACCCCAGGACGTACCGAGAGGTTCAGCCGAGACAACGGGAACCTTTTGCAAGATCATAACGACGCGACGTCACGTATTAATCGCCAAACTAGGATGAAAACGCGACTTGCTCCTAGCTGAACGCGTGTTACCGTATCTCCCGCACTTGGTAACGTGTCAATAGCGCTTTTGCAAGGGAGTAAGCAGCCCTGGAGCGAAGCCACCCCTACTGCGGTACATCGTAGCGGTTTTCTCTCGTATTCTAGAGCAGTTAGAACTTCTCTCCCTCTCTCTCTCTCTCTCCCTCTTTCCTTTCCCTTCCCTCCTCTCCCTCACTCTCTGTCTATGTATCTCTTCTCTCTTCCCACTCGTTTACTCCACTCCCCTGATTCTATCTCTCTCGAACTCACATACCCCTTTCAGGATCCTTATGTACCCTGAATCTCTCTTCTTTCAAGCCATCCTCTCCAGGCTGATTTCTTCTCTCTCTTAATCGTTCTGCCTTTCTCTTTCTACTCTTTTTCTCTTTCTCAATTATTCTCTCTCTCTCTCTCCTACACATGTCAACCCCGCACCCACTACCGACGTATCGTACTAACGTAACGCACCCACATATGCAAGTTGGATCCGATGCCGTCAAGGCGACTGCGCCACTGGGCATTTCGGTATTGCTGTTCCTTTTACAGCGCAAAGAAGATCGGATAGGCTGACAGATATCTGTGACTCTTCGGACACTCGTGTTACACGAATCGATACGGTTTATTAGTTTGCCGATGTAAGACATGTAAGGTCTGTGTGGGTCTTATTATTGCTCACGTTTATTATTCCATGCTTACTTTGTCCTTGGCAACTTTTTTTATCTGTGCTGCCATCTGTTAATTTTCACTTATTGATACTTTCTATAAGAATATTGACTTGTCGCGTAGATGAATAATTTTAACCATCTATTAGGTAACGATAGGACTTATCTCTGTATAGAGTTTTTCGAGTTGGTCACTTCGAGAGAATAAAAGATCTGCCGAAGTACCGAAGCTTCTGGAACGCTAGGACATAGGAACGTGCAAGGTCAGGATGAATGGATACCCAGAATACAGCATCGATTCGTGCCAGAACCAAGCTGTAGGGAACGTGGACTACGTACGGAATTGCGCGCATGTGCGTTATAAAGCGAAAAACTTAAATCCTGGTAACCACGTGGTTATTTGTTGACCACAATAAGTCTGACTGTTATCATCGGTACATAGTTGTACTGTAATTTAACTGTCTGCCTGTACGTACCGTTTTTGAGCTATCCTGCTTTTAAGTTCATGGACTATGACGTATGAGAGAAAAATGTAATATATTGTTACAAGATGGAAAATCATCGTGTATCAAACTACAGTTGAGCAATAGGAGCTGGTAGGAGACTTGTGTAGCTATAAACGACTATGTATAACTCGGTATTAAATGAAACTTCAAAGCTTCTATTGACTTCCAGAAGTTCAGCAACAATGATGTCCGCATACGTGCCTGTGCAGGGGAACAACGTGGTCCTCTACTTTGTAGTGTTGGCAGGTGAGTTTGTACGATGAGTTTATAGTAATAGGATAAAACCTCGATTTTTTTCATTTCGGGTTACCCCTTTACCTTGATGGAAATTAAAGGTCATGATGTTCAGGTCGATACGTATTTAGACTCTTACGTACTGTTTGCTACTCCTAGTATTCGGTCACGTTTGACAGCTTTGTTCGCATAGAACGAATTAGGCCTAGTTGGTACAAGCTCAGTGGTCTACGCGGAGGACCTAAACAGAGATGAAAATCGAGGTACCACAGTACTGGGAAGATGAGATGAAATCAATGATGTCGATGTTCATTGTTAATGATTTTAATGATCCGAGCATTCGCAGCTTATTATTCAAAACGGAAGTTGATCCATCTTGATGTCCTCTACTTTACAGCCTGTATAAATATGCTGGGCATGGGAACGACACTCGGATGGGCCATGTCGGCAATTCCCAAACTGCTGGCAGACGACTCTCCTATTGCAGTAACGAAAAGTGAAGCTGCGTGGGCTGCCAGTTGTGTTTTCATTGGTTCAATTTTGGGTACCATTGCTGCTACGTTATTTATATCTACGTTTGGCAGCAAGATAATCATTCTTATCACTATCGTTCCTAGTATCGCGGGATGGCTGCTGATAGGATTCGCTTCGACAATTTGGGTAAGTTGAGTCGGTATTAACGAGACGCGTTGATTTTATCGTACGAAAGATTCTTAAGTCTGATTCATAGAAATTATTTTATCTATTTCAAGGAGGTCTATGTTGGACGTGTATTAGTCGGTTATCTAGCTGGCAGTGCTTTCTTATCTACGGAAATGTATATATCTGAAATATCCACATCCGCGATTCGCGGATTTCTCTGTGGCTTCTGCAGCATCTCAGTCAATCTCGGATTCCTTCTAGCCTTTGGCATTGGACCATACATGACGTTTAAGCAGTCTGCATTTCTTAGTTTGATCCTACCCGTCCTGTTTGGGTTCAGCTTCATGCGTGCACCTGAGTCTCCGTATTGGTACGCACGTAAAGGACGTTTCTCGGATGCGAGAGACACGCTGGTCCAGCTTCGGAGAACGGAGAACGTTGACGACGAGCTGGAGAACATAAAATATCTGGTGCAAAAGGCTAAACCGGCTAAAGTCAATCTTAGTTCATGGTTGGCTGTCAAATCAATTTTTCTCAAGCGTCCTAACAGGTGGTCCTTGTTCATCGCTTTTATAATGCAACTATGTAAGAAATATATTAATATATACGTATAGACTTTAGTTATATGGTTAAACAATATTTAATGATCATAACGAGTCTGATCTCATTTCAGCACAACAATTGACAGGCATTCAGGCGGTGAACGCTTATGCACAGTTGATATTCAAGGGTACGGATTCATTCATTTCCGGTGAAACCGTTGGTCTTCTTCTGGGCTGCGTTCAGCTCTTCTGCGCCATAGCAGCCGCCAGTATCGTCGACAGGGTCGGTAGAAAACCTATGGTACTTGGATCTGCCATTGGATCTGCGACGTGCCTAGCAGCCATGGGTCTCTACTTCCATGTTCAATCAACGGGTACCAACCTCGAACATATCAAGCTGTTTCCGGTGATTGGTATTCTGCTCTACGCAACACTCTTCGGTCTTGGACTCTCGCCGATCAGCACGATAATCACTGTGGATTGTGTTCCTGTAGAAATTCGCCATTTAGCTATCCTCCTAGTCAACTTCACGTACTCTTTATCCGGCATTATGGTCACGGTCTTGTGGCAGGTGAGACAATTTTTGTTTATAATACAAACCGCATGATCTGATCATGCGAGAATGTTGTGTCGTTTGAGATACAATTATTGATCGATCGATCTCTTATTTTTCAGGTCATTACCGATTCTATTGGTATCCAATACGCGTTTGCACTCTTTGCCTTCGCCACATTTGTCAACGCCATCGTCATCCACTTCAGCGTACCGGAAACCAAGGGGAAGACCTTGGCGGAAGTACAAGTCATGCTGGAGGAGAACAAGAAGTTGAGCAACGGTTGCGTGATGAACGACATGGGGGAGGAAGGTGTCTTCAGAGTGACGTCATAAAGGAGGATAGAAAATCACACGTGATATTATAGATAATTAATTTATCGAAATGAAATCGATGATGTCTTAGATCGGCGCGCAATTGCGGCATCCGTTAGCAATGATGTCTAGTTTTCCCACCGACGTCTCATAGCCATGATGGACCTTAGCTGGAGCTGGAATTGCTGAGCGATAAACATGAATATGCGCCCTGTGCGTATTAATCAATCTGCTTGATTAATTGCGCTTCGTGATAATTTCGAAAGCGCCGAATTGTCTTTGTAATAAAGTTTGATTGATTATTATATTTATGAGGCGTTAGAGACACGTGACGTACATAAACATGTGAATGTGAGAATCAGCAACTTCCAGGATTATTTTAATGACTTAAAGGAGACGTTGCGATACTTACAAGACTGTCTTGGTATCTTTCTTATGTCAAACGGTTAGCTCTAAGACCATAAAGCGGCACTCACACCGAATTTTTTTTTAATTTTCCAATGCTGAACACTCGATGCTGTACTGCGCTCGATAAGACCGATGCTAGGATCTTCTTCTTGCTCCTTGATCGCTTTATATCCTCATGTTAGGTTAAGATAGTACAAACTTTCAACGCTAGGTGCACTAAGGCTTAGTTTTTTTTTAGAACAAAATTGTTAGCTCACAGCGATGAATCGACCTTTACAGTGACGTGACTCCAAAGTTATCAATTCGCACGTTTATCAATACTCTTGTTTATATGCCTAAATTGTATAAAATATACAACACGTGCATAATGTTTTATAAAAATGAAGTACCTTCTTTTTAAAAAAAAAAAGATTATTCTAAATTTACTTGCATATCCTTGTCAAACCTCCACTTTTGAATGAGGAACATACAATGAATATTATTCATATTCATATGGATGGATAAGCTAGTTAGGCATTTAGGCACAAGTCAATTGATGGGATCAATCAATATTTGTATATAAACTAAGTCATTCAAAGGACAACTGACTAAGAGACAAAAGCTTTGCTTTTGAACTGTAGGCAGCGACGAAATCGTTTTTCGACATTACACCTCTTGGTTATTGTTCAAAAACCAACATATGACATGGTTTTTCTATGTCTCATCTAGGGAATTTGTCTGTTAAAAAAGATTCTAATGTCGGACGACCGTTGTACTGTAATGTGATGTGTCAGTTGGTAGTCACGTCGTCTGTGAGATGTATGTAACAAGTGTTGTATGTTTATTCAAGTTTCAGTAATGCACGTAATTACTTTTAACCACGTGGTTGACACTTGGTTAGCAAGCGTGCGCCATTAACACCCAATAGTACGTATTATCCACGTACTGACGTATTACCCATGTGTCTGCCAGTTTGGGTCGCTACATGGTTTACGCTTTATACTATGTGTGTCAATCAAGTGGCTAATATTTACATAGTAAAACAGATGCGAAAGGAACGAAAATATTGAATGACATTCGAGAAAGGAATCGTCAAAACAGTTCCTATGTTACAGTCATGCGCAACTGTATTGTGACAGTTCAGATTGTGATAAACAGAGTCAAACAACGTAACGAAGGTAAATTATGTTTTGAGAATAGGTTAGATGTACTGTTTCTTGTCGCCTTAGTACCGCGTGGCCATCAAATTGATCCATTTGTGGTCCTATTCATATCATATAAATGAAGGCCGCTACAAGTGGGCCAAAGCTGCTTTATCAGCAGAAATCGATTTTGAAGGTATTAAATATTAAAAAGTTTCGTTTGAGACTTCATTCAAGGATACGTTTTAGCTAATGCTTTTGTAATTAATTGAAGAATTTAATATGTGACCAGTGTCACAAATGAATATAAGGTTTTGACAAGTGTGACCAAAAATGGTACAGTGGTCACAGATGGTATTTCTACCCTATAGACATGTTTTGGTCCTTAGCTACAATTGAGTATAGTTGAGATAGAGTAGCAATATAATGCATGTCTTTAATGTAGTTTTAAGGAAGCATTAAGGTCGGCCTTAACGTGGCCACAAATCTTCTGTATCTTTTATATTGAAAGTAATCAAGGGTTGTAACTCAATATTAATGGTTACATCCGACGCAACGCCACCCCCCGGCCCTCTTTTGCCATCCAACATTCTCTTTTACCCCAGGTAGCAAAAGGTCAAGGACCACGATTGTGACTGATCCTAGACCAACATGCGTTACTCAACATAAGAGATAGATTTATAATAATTAAGGGAAATCATCAGATCATGTATGGTACTGCACCCTTTTTCACACTGCCAGGAATTACAACCCCATAAAAACACCTTCAGGTTGATGAACGGAAGAAGACGTAGCGAGCAAAAAAGTTAGGGGTTGTGCAGACAATAGGGCTGAATGAAATACCCAAAAAGGAGTTGCCTCCCTGTTTACCATTGGACTTCCAAACTGCACCCGTCATGACTCCTACCAACCATCTACCCCCATCTCCTCGACTAGCCTTACCCCCAAACTGATCCGGGCAATGCACTAACCTAAAGAGGAATCTACCAATCCAAGATTCGCAGTTAGAATTCTATTGGCCAATCAGGTGCAATAGTCCCAACTCCGCCTTAGCAGGTACCTAAATTCCAAAAACAGCCTGACGTTACCCCCCAAAATTTTAACCCCCTCCAAATTCAAAGTCTTCCTTAAGAAAAGTTCACCGATCATCATCAGTTCTGATCCATCCACTGGTAGAGCAGTATCGTTTCTGAAGTCTTGAACCAATCATCCGCGTCAGTCAAGTGTTGTGCCGATCAAATACCCTAGGGCCATCTTGATCTAGCTCACCTTACTTAGGACCTAACCAAAGTGCTTCACCTCAGTGACAGACGGCCACGCGAAAAGAACTCATTTCTTGGCATTTCGTTCAAAGCGTTCGTTTAGTGCAAGTGTTCACCTTAGGGCTGGACCCAAAAACACCCTTCATCAAATTCACTCTTACAATCGTCCAGCATCCCTTGGTACATTCAATCTCTCTCTGCTGCTCCACTGGTAAGTAACTTATTCGTAACCTAATAACTAATAAAAATAACTTGTTCGTAAACCTAAACCACACAAGTTGACGATCACACATTCTCGGATTTCATATTGTTCGTAAAGCTACGTAGCCTCTGCAGTATTTGGATCGTATTGTTTTAACTGTATTCCAAATTGATTGTTTCATTATATTGAGTTAGACCATACGTTCCTCTTATAATTCTGAGGCCTAAACCATTTCTAAATCCCCATAAGTCCTTTACTTATAAACATAGCAAGCACGTTTCACCCAGAACTAGTGAGTCTGATAGGTCAATTACATCTATCGTTTAGTTGTGATCCTCGTCTTAGCTATTGACCAAAGAACGTAGAGGCAAGTAGGCATTAGTAGGGTTTAGCACTTTAAGATGGCAAGAAGCCAATACCATTTACGTGATCTTTGACTGCTACACCTATTCTAGCTCCCTGATGCTCATGCAAACGGTCGTGTATACATAGGACGTAACATAATGTGAAAAAAGTGCCTAATTTTTATTTTTCGCAAGTAAAATATTAGAAGATTCAACAATTTTCAAAGTGTCTATACTCGGTCCGCACGTGTTTTTTTTTTTTTTGACAGTTCGCAAACAATGCAAACCATAATAAATCGCACGTGCGTTTTCATCCATACGGAAATATATGCTAAAGTAGATAAATAAAATATAATTCCATGCACATGCATTCCATGTCGAAAATTCTATGCATAGCCACGTGTAGCTTGCTATAGATTTTATTGTTTTCAACCTGTCAAAAAAAAAAACACGTGGAACTCATGGACCGACTATACCATTGATAACTGTTATGCATTTTGATACATGAAATATGATGACATTTTACTGTCTGCTAAAAAGACTCACGAGATTCTTCTTTCCCACTTAGCATACTTTGATATCAATAATTTTTTTCAATGCCAATCTTTTCCATTGATTCGTCCTATGCCGACAATAAGTCCGGTTTATTTCTCGTTTGATAAATAATATAATATTATTTTTAATTTTCTATGGGATTTGTCATCCAGTCTGCCGACAGTTTTAGCCACTGATAATGAACAATCGATTCACGAATGACGTCACGTATCGATCGTTTTTTCACAGAACAGACAATACAGTTAGTAAAACACAGTTGTACGGCGGGTTGCCTATTGACAGGCGAATCACACTTTTAGCTACACCGAACATCCAACGTTTCACGTATATTTAAATGGAGATATTTATGTTCGTCAGAAAATTAAAGAAATTTTTTTATTGACTTATCAAAACTGAATATGTTGATTGTTGGCGTAGGAGGGGGGGGGGATCAATTAAAAAAAATTTCTTTTCGACCATCTAACTTTATTCAAAGCCACTGAAAAATGTTTGGTTCAATTTCTAAAATTATTCGAAAATTATAACAAGTCGAAAAATCACAGCTGCAGCTGATTCACCTATCTGTGTACATAAACATCCATTTAGATGTATTAATTCAGATGCAATTAATTCCTCTTTGATATCGAACGGCCTATATTCATTCTAGAATTCACCCTATTGACGTCAGTTCCTATCGAAGTACGCAAGACGTATATTACTATTTTTAGAAATAGAAAAAAAAACGAAGAGGGTGATCGGTCTTCACGCGATATTTTATTTCCCTTTAGACGCTAATATTAAGAATGAAACTTTCGTTTATTCTTCGTGCCGAGCAGTGTTAAAGTTTACCAATATAATTAAGATCAGGAATTTTCTGGCTTCCAGGCTGATTCCGATGAGATCTCGAAAAATGAAATTGCCAAGAAACATGGCGATAGGAACAAACTTTCGTGCAGATAGATTTTGAAATTAATTAATACTTTAATTAATCTCATTGTGTCACGTGTGTCAATTTAAAATGGCCATTTTTTAATTGAAAAAAAAAAATTTAATTATGAGAATCCGTTTTTTTTTCTAATTGCATTGCATTTTTTTCAAACATTCTCCACAACTACGAAAAAATGTTATTGCACTAAATTCAGTGTTTTTATATGGTTATAAAACCAAAACCAAACGGTTTCGCATATCAGTTTGTTATTTACGGAGCACCAAAGAACGGAGGAGGCTATGGAGCATGGTTAGAAAAAATAAATATAAATTTGAAAAAACTAGTACTCATTGCTTTTCAAATTTGCTTTTCTCTCTAAAACTACTGTACGCATTGAGCTCCCGTTCACAGCACTATGACGCGTAAACTTAACCCAGGATAAAAATTTTTCCAAAAAGTCAAAAACGGTGTTGCTACATTTTCATCGGTTTCTGCTTATATCCCGAAAACAGTTTTTTTTGCCACTTAGACGATACATTTTTTATGAAAATCTTTACCAATCTCTGAAATAAACGTACAAGCTTTGTAATAAATTGTATCACTAAGTCAGCATACGTATTTTTTTTTAATTAAAAAAATTACTGTACCGACTTTACACACATGATTAACTTTCCCAATTCGCTACATGCTCACGCACATGGATCTTATATCTAAGCATGAACTTCGATGTACACGCGAACGAAAAGCCCAGAGGGAAAAGTCGACGGGTAAAATTAACAGTGGTGATAGAATGCATGTATATAGAAATACATGCTTAAATATTGGATCTATGCGCTTACGCACGTAGACAATAAGTCACTCGGCTGATTTAATCTACGTGTGTCACCTCCTGTATCAATTGAAGTCCAAGAATTTCGCACGGATCACCAGTGTCACATTTCACGTGGGACAAGACAATTGAATTGCGTAATATTAGGCAATCCGACAATTTCAAATTTAATATCCAGATGTCAGCAGTGGCTGGATTTGTTGTGCTTAGGTTGAGCCTTGAATTAACCTTCTACAGCTAGCAGCTTGCTTTTCTGACTTTGCTCACTGCATAGCGTGCACGGAGTACACGTGTTAGACCCATTGAAATAAGCAACACCCACCAGAGGGAACTCGTGGACTTTTTGATTTTGTTCAAAGACCCGGAAAGACATTCGAAAAGTCAGTGCTAAATACGGTTTTACGAACGAAATACTCAAATTACGGTATTACAAAACGGACTCCGTTGTACGGACGAATGACGTAGTGGGAGACGCGAGACAAAGGCTCTTTGTGCCTTTGTCGAGCGTAGCTACGGTCGAGGAATGTTGTTTTGACGAGCAGTCTAATTTTATACTCGATAGAAAGAAGTCCAATACACCCGAATATATCATAGGCATATTTAAGATGCTAATAATTATACGTCCACCCTGTATTCCCAGTCTTCGTAGCTGTCGTAAACAAATTGCCATTAGAAAAATTATCTGATGTCCATTGCGGTTCAGGTGGGAATAATTATTAATACAATTGCCTCTGCTCTTACGCAGCAGTCAAATATACAATAGAAAAGAAATATTTAACAAGAGCGAATATTACCTTGACCATTGTTCTAGAAAGTTAGTCAAGCATACGAAACAGTTTTGTACTCCAGGTTCACTTATAAGAATTATTACAATGTCGATATACTATTGATATCACAAGCAGTATAATTAAGTGAATTAATATATCAACAATTTTACATAGTTTCAAGGTTTTATTGCACAATTATTTTTTATATGTAAATATTCATAAACTGAACATATGTTTCAGCCACGTTACTTGTTTACTGTTTTTATCAATATTATAGGACATTCTTAATATCATAAAGGTATATGCACTTAGAATCAGTGATTGAAAATGAATCAGTACTAAGAAACTTTGTGAAATTGGATATGATATTTTACCACGATTTCTTGTGCACTGATAATATTGATAAATCATAATAATTTTGTTATCAAACTCCACATTTTTTAAACTTTCAATATTTTTCAACAGTCAATTTTCGTAACGTCAATGAAGACAAATTGCTTTGTACGGTAAATTAGTCATAGACCGAACTTCATTTTTCAACCGGATCTGCCCCAAAAGAACGGCCATTAATGTTTGAGCTTTCGTTCCGCTTGTAAAGTGTAGCTCATTAGAGTTTAATTAATATTTATGAGAAAACTGATGTAGTTGAGAAAATTGGATAAACACGAGCAATTTATATGTCCAATTACATTTTATTACGCTTTTCTCCTTGTACGTATCACAATACTTAATACAATGCTGTATAGAGTAATTCATTGATCCAAGCATGTGTACATACGTTCATGCATATGCAATGGACTTTGTATACTATAATATACATGTTGAAAGAGATCGAATGAAAATCATATAAATTGTAATAATTAATTATTATATATAATTATTAATTCCAATAAAGACGTACAGACAGTTTAAAAACTATGGCTGTAATCTCAATAAAAAAAAACTCAATTTTTCACACTTGTCAAACTGCATGGACGACTTTATTAAAATCTCAGAGATATTTTGATAGTTTTGACAAATTTGGAAAAAAAGCTGCGACTTGTTGAGCACGAAATAAAACGTATTTGTCTGCATTATCTACAGTGGCTATTTTAGCCGGGCCACCTAGTATACCTATATTTGCTATTTCAAAGAAATAAAAAATAGACATTTCTATCAAAAAGTATCTTTATATGCACAAAAATCTATGCCTGAAAATGAATCTGTCGAAGATTTTAACAAAAATGAAATGAAAATGAAAATACTCGCATCAATATTATTCTGATAGAATAATCCAAATTTTGAATCACAAAGGATATACTGCAGTTAAATACTTCAGCATCTTAATTGTCTTTACGTCAGTGTCAAAAGAAAAAGATTAATGATTGTAAAATTTCAACTATCACAAAGACCACTCAATCTTCCCATAGGACAAAATTAAATTCGACTTAAACCCCTAAAAAGTTTCAACCTATCAATCATTTATTATCACCAGGAAAGACTAAACCAGCTTTCCGTCGTAATACATATTTTGAAAGATACTATTGTACAGAATATAACGTCGAGTCTTCATGTTTTGTTCAATAGAAGAAAATAAAATTATATAAATTCCTCTTTACCCTCGAACGGGGGGCATGCGAGGTGTAGGCTACGTCCCTGGTAATTATTGTTGTAGAAATGTCGGCTGGATGCTGAATTTAACTATTCTGGGTGCTGGATTGTGTTGACCATAACAAGGCTGCGAATAGTCAACACACTCCAACAGCCAGAATAGTTAAATTCCCTGATAATGTATTTTGATTATACCAACAAGAACAAATCTCTTGAGATTCTGTCATCTTCAGTATCTGCCTATAACAGTGTAATATTTCACTCTGTGGTCCACGCTGATCTTCATTTCTATAATAAAATCGCAGATCGTGGACCGAAGTTTAATTTACTCCCACGTGACTCTGTCATGAAAATTTTCGAATTTTTCAAGATTGAAAAGTCGAAAAACCTGACACGCTTTACTTCAGCATATTTCGTTTGTAATCGCATAATTAGCTTGAAATGTTGAACAAAGCGTGACTAACCTAAATTAACCTGAACTCAAATCCACATGAATAACCATCTATGGACAGACAGAATTCAATAGTAAAACAACCTCGAATAATTTGGAAGTAAATTCTACACAATAAATAACACAGTAAATGTGGAACAACTTGGAAATCTAGGTTTCCTGTACCGTATATAAAAATTCAAGCAGTGAGCAAGACTACCCAGGCGTGAATTCCTACCGACGGTTCACGACCAGTTCCTAGACTGTTTGGTATGTAACAGCCATTATTACTAATTACAGGCAAAACTTTGCGAGATATAATACAATTAAAAATATCACCAAAAATTTAAAAAATGTTGATTCAATTCAAAATTGCAATGTAAATATTACAGGGTGTAGTCCCCGTGACCGTCCTTAACCTAGATTAGACTTAGAAAATAATCACAACGTAACGACGCCCGTTCACAAAGAAAAATCTTTTTACACTATTCACCAGTAAGACTCGTTATAAGTAAACACTAATTCGAATAACATTGACCGTCATGAATAACACAAAGGTAATGACATATTTATTTATCACAAAACTTTCACGTTGACATTCACTCTGACAGAATTCAGGGTAATAGAATCTTCACAGGATCAGGTACAGCCTTGTATATCTATGTATATAGATATATGTCTGTACTCACAATGAACGGCAAAAATAGAAACTCCGCTCGATACTAATTGTGTCAAGTGTAAGCCCGCCGGCTTCTGCGCGAAATAAGACAATGTAGTCATGCCCGCATAGAGGCTACCTTTCCGCACGTCTTGTCCCCACCGCGCGTATTTTCGCCACCTTGGTCACGTTTTCCAACACGGTCTTCGCGCGCGGAGGTTATGCTGGAATATTACTTTGTTATTGTTCCATACAAGATATTGACCTCCAGAACCGTCCTTCATGTATATGCATGTATTAAATAGCACCCAACGACATCTGCTGGTAAAGTATCTCTAAAGACAATCTTCAATAAGGAACGATACTTAATCGAAATTTGGTTAACGTATATTTGAGTAGTTCCGTAAAATGCCAGAGGCGGCGCTGCGGTGACTCGCCAAGTAACGTACACTGAGAAGAATGAAGGTTCGCTGTATATGATGGTAAATGTGGGACCATATATATATAAGTAAAATGGATATATACTTTCGAAACAAATGTAATATTTTCGCTTTCTCGAAACGACAGGAACGTGACAAGATATCATCATCTAGTCCTGCCAACATTATGGCTCCCTATACTCTGTTCAAACTAACGTACAATATCAACATCATAACGAAGGGTAAAAGTCAGAAAGTAAATAATGGCGACGTTATCATTTATATAATGAGCTATCGAAGATACAAAAAGTACGAAAAATCAAAATTTGAATAAAATTAGTACGACAGAACGACAGTCGAGAAATTTTGTTTAATTTTCAAAAATTGTGATTCTCCAAAAATTGTCAAATTTTATACAACATCAAGCGTATGTTTAATGAGAGATTATCATTGATATTTTAAGTCGTATATCGATAGACATTTTTAAAGCTAATATTTCCTTTCCTCGTGTCGTTTCCAAAAAATGTAAGAAATCTTAATTTTGATATTTTTTTCCTACCACAAAGCTCATGTCGCGAAAGGGTTAATCGAGGCTCGAATAAAAGTCATTTACTTGCATTTATAAATTCTCCCAGCTACACCCCTAAATACGCGTGCTTACCCATAAAAACAGACATATACAAGATATAAGCTTTTATGGACAACATGAAAACTAACTCGATACGATTGAACCATTCAACGGGTTTACTGTAAGTGAAGATCGATCGCAATTTTATTTCGCAGTCTCGTTCGCCATTTCGTACGCGAGGAGGAAAGAAAATAAATCATGACTGCCCCATGCAGATAAAAAAAGATACGAATTATATACGATCAATATATGGCCATATATCAATTTTATGCTAATTGTATAAAAATAGAATATGAAAAGAATAATTGATGAAAATACGTATGACGTCTATTATGACAAACGAAGAAATAAAAATAAAGAAAATTATTATTAATAAATATATATGAATTGTTCGATAAAAATATCATGTTTAGAATATAGTTGGTCCAATTCTTGGTTAAGAATTTTTTTTTCTTTCCTTTCTCACTATTATATGTCGTCATAGATATCATTTACGTCCTCATCAATCATTATTCTCAAATACCCATTCATGTCATAAAATGTGTTTCGTATATGATTTTACTTTATTCAATATCATAGTAAGGAATATCTACGAAATGGATTCTTAACGCAATCCGAGAGTCCTACTTTATCGACATAGATTTCTAGTTCTCAATTCTGACACCAGTAGGACTTCTTGTACTACATGTGACCGGTTGATAATATACCAGACATGAAAGTAAAGGTCGTCTTGTTACGTGCAGACGTACTTGATATCACAAGTACATACCTTTTCCTATAAGGACAATACAATAAGATGCAGATGCATCGACATTACCATAAATAATTTCATAAATATCGAGAACCAGCGTTTCGAAAATACAGGAACAATTTTCCCAGCATACACTACGCCTGAGGGAGACACAAGCATATTTCAAGTATTGTTAGAGTGAGTTTGAATACGTAGGTAAAAAATACAGTTCGAAACAAAGAAAAGAAGATTGATTATTATCCCATTGAAACTTTACGATTTGTGCCAGACATTATAAGTACCGAAGGATTATTATTTGCTGTAGGGATAAAAAGTCACGACAGGCGGCGCTAGGTGGCAGCTACCCCCGAGATAAAGCCGATTCGATAACGGAATACGAGGTCAGGAGCCCTTCGGTATAATTGAAGAGTCTATCAATGGCACTTAAATTTTGTCAACCAATATATTGGTACAGCTAAACAAATCAACGACTTCCGGCGACAGTTACGTCAACGTCACTTATCGCGTCGACACAATGAAATTCGAATGGGCGATAGAAATTTTCTCGTTCGTTAAAATTTATCCAACGACCAAAAGCAGGTATTCGTCGATTTATTTTCATCAATAAGTTTTACGACCATTCGCACGATGAGGTATCGATTCATCAAGGCTCGTTAAAGCTTCCTGAAACCGTCAGTTCTTCTTATAGTCGATTTCGGTGTTCACAAGGGTGGCGATTGGACTTGTCTAGTGTCGTTATTATAAAAAATGTTAGAATTTAACTATAAGCTACTTTTTACCTGATTTTCTAGTTTTGTACCTTTTTTCTTTTATTTGATTCTATCATTGACTGACTACAGTCGCAAGGCAGGAGTCACGTGGAAAATTACATTGGAATGATGATCAAGTGTCTTTTGAAGGAGGGTTGGAAATAAAGGTAAGTTTTCATCTGACGATTTAAAAGGTGCTTTAATTGTTTACATACTTGAGAATGAAAATTCCTTAAATCCTTAGCAACTGGGAAGAACGATGTAGGATTTTTCAGCAATCTAGTTAATGGACCAATAAAGCAGCGTAATACCTTGGAGCAAGGAAACAAGGAAACGATGACCGTTTTCCTGGTTATCGAGGTTCAATTTTTTCAATTCTATTTACCCTTTTGCCCATGTAACTTAAGACCCTTTGAACTCTAACTGGTCCTATTTTCAACGTTGTGTTTATCCGAGAAATTTTGTCTATTACTTTGTAAATGCCACGTGCACGTAAAACCAATCTAGTCAATAGATGATAAACCCTTTCACAGAGGTATCTTTTTTTCAGAAAAAATACACGATTTGATATTTACATTCTGAATTTCTCATGATTTCATTTCCATTTTTAGTGCATAACCACGCACGTGTTTACTTCGTAAGAAAAATTGACATGCAGTGCCACGTGTTCGTTGTCAAGGACTTCATTGTTTGCGAGCTGTCAAACAGTGACCACGTGGACAGACTTTCGTGCTTAACGATAATTTTAATGCATTAGAATATTTCAACCTGATCGTCGATGTGGTTCGTTCATAATTTTAGATACAAACATAAACCACCAAGTGTTTGGATTTCTCCTTGTCAAAATTTCAAAACCAGAAATATTGGATACCAGCAAAAATTGCTATATCGCCAATATTGAAAACGTGATTTTTCGCATAAATTTCATCTGAAATATTGAACACAGACATTTGCTGCACACAAACCCACGGCTATACCTACAACCCTTTTTGGCTATAGCGAATACACACAAAGCTCACGCGTCTTCCATACAGTCATGACTAAAAATATATAGCGGGCGAGAGATGGTCCATTAACGCAGGTGAACACGCATCCCCATGAGAACATCCGTCCAACTTGATATGGTATCGAGCATCCCAAACTTGTCCCAAGGTGATATTAAATTTAAACGAGACAGTGAACTGGCACAAGATCGTAGTTAGGTTTCCCCTATGAGCCAACCTTAATCTAGACGGTCATGGCGATTTCGAAAATATGGATCAAATTTTTGCCAATCACGAAACGACGTCTGTTGATTTTCTAGCAAGGACTTAGATTTTCAATAAAAAAAATGTCTAGACGAATCCGTCCAAGTTGGTCTTCAGTGTCTAATCTTCGTAAGTGAATTTGATAATAAATATTTGACAAATAGTATATACACTACCTATAGTCTATTTGTCCACTGAATAAGTAAAGATCAATTATTAAAAACTTAACAAATTTATGTCAAGCTTTTCAGGACGTTTCCATTGTCCGTGTAGGATGCCTTATAGTCAGGCCATACAAGCAGCTCAATAGGGACTCCTCGAATGATCCAGGTCCTCATTACGTGCTTCCGTGTTGTGCCAGATTGGAATTACAATAGGACCTTCATATGGGTCATTCCCTTTAAAGGTCAAACTCTTCAACGCTGCTTATCAACGACTATACCCACTTTACCACATATCCAATTCTGTCAGAATAAATTTTAAAAGTAGTAAACTTTTTCACCCTCCAATTAAAGTTTGTTTTGTTGTCCGGGATTTCCCGGATCTAACAAAATTGGTCCCCGCAAAAATGCAATTTTCGGGGATAATTTGTCGAATTATTGTTCCATGCACGTAAAACACGTACATAGAACTTTATTTGAGCGCCATCTGGCGGAATTTCCCGGAACTAACAAAAATGCTCCCCGCAAAAATGCAATTTTCGGAGAAAATTTGGCGAATTCTCGTTCCACGCCCCCTAGCGGAATTTCCCGGAACTATGGCAGGTGCTTAACAGCGCCATCTGGCGGAATTTTACGGAACTAACAAAAATGCTCCTCGCGAAAATGCGTACATAGAACTTTATTTGAGCGCCATCTGGCGGAATTTCCCTGAACTATGGCAGGTGCTTAACAGCGCCATCTGGCGGAATTTTTCGGAACTAACAAAAATGCTCCCCGCAAAAATGCAATTTTCGGAGAAAATTTGGCGAATTCTCGTTCCACGCCCCCTAGCGGAATTTCCCGGAACTATGGCAGGTGCTTAACAGCGCCATCTGGCGGAATTTTACGGAACTAACAAAAATGCTCC
>JARQTG010000291.1:54959-77337 GCA_030142615.1 Syrista parreyssii
TATATTCATATAAATTCACGGTTCCGTCTTAACGTATAAAGTAATAATAAAAAATATATGCCTGGCAATTAGCCTGAAAGCTCTGTCCGACTATGACCCCGTTTTAACTACTACTTCACGCAAAGTAGATATGATACTGTCAATAGTCAGACGCGATCCTCTAACCCCGGTAACAGCTACTATTCATTTAATATACACACACACATATATATATATATATATAATTTTTGTATACATCAGGTAAAAAGACGCATCCGTTCGATTTATCAGATCCGACCTGGACGTAATGGCGTCGGGTCATCCCGAGCTACGATGACTTGATAAATTAATACGCTCCGTGTGGCCAGTCAGTTGGAAGTTTGACGTGGACGCGTCACCTCGGCATCGATCTTTAAATGGATCGGAAATGAACGAGTGACGTAATTGCTCTCGCAAGCTCAAACGTCACGAATCGAAACGTACTTCCGGCACGTACGCGTACCTACCTAACAGCGACGTGTCGCCCTACGATCGTAACAAGTACCGAGCGAGCTATGAAAAATGTACTAATTAATACATTTTTCGCGAACTATTATTATTATACCGATTGGTTATCATTGCCACCGGAAGTTGCGCGTATTAGGCATCCACGACAACCACGAGAAAGAATCGTCCTCGTATACTGGTATCGCATCGTGTATCCTGTTGCCGACGCTGCCAAAGCCAGCCAGATCGCCACTCGGCACGGGCACGCACGTCGTTAACTCAATTAGTATCTCGCGAACGATAAAGCGCACGTAAAAGTCTCATTCGTACCCGAGCTAAGAACCTTAAGCCGAGTTCACGATCCGATGGAATATGGTTGCACGGGGATGACGTGGTAAAAAAAAATATTTTTTTTTATCTCCGTCATTCAGCCTTTTTTTTTTTTTTAATATATCCAAGAACTTATTACGAGCTTTTTCATTCTGAATTACCATTGTTGTTATTATTATCGTCATCGTAGTCGTCATCAAAGTCCTGGCAATTTTCACAGTGCCTCGTTCAACCTGCTGATATTCGTGTCACGTTGTCACTAGACGCATTTACCTTGTAGCTATGTACGATCGATACGACCTTTATGATTTATAGCCGTGCTTTTCCATCATTTTGAAAATTTGTCAGTGTTATTGCCTCAAATCGGTCAGTGCTAATGAGACGTTTTGTCTGGTAGCGTCGCGTGCTTGTTTTTTTTTTATACTTCATACGCGAACATATGTCGGCGCTCGTAGTCATCGCTTTGCTATAGTCAATTTGGTTTCATGTGTATGACGATAATTGACTGTATAGTAAGAAGTGAGTTAGGACTCTTTTTTTTTTTTTTTTTTAATCATTAGTGCTGGTTTCGGCTCGACTGTCTTTTTTTGTCTCTATATATATATATCAGCTCAGTGGATACTTTAAATTGACGTTGTTTCATTAATAACTAGGAGAGTCCGTGACACGTGCGTGGTTGCTACGGCTTAATGTCCCTGTGGACACGTCAGGTATGGAATAAAGTTTTCCGTGAGAATCAAGGATCCTTGAATAGATGATGAGCAGAGAAGGGTGGGCGTCGCGGCGCTACGCGTCGGTTATCGAATAATCATGGTATGCATCGTCGTTGGTTGATTTAGTTTTTTTATTTTTTTTTTTTTTTTTTTTTTTTTTTTTTTTTTTCTTACTAACCACGCGAGCGTATACGTTGTACGCGAGGTTAACTCTTGACGGTATTTGACAATTAGTCACATTTCGTTATCATTAATTATTGGCCATTGGAATTCACGATAAGCACTAATGTCGAGTTTCACATTGGAAGTAAAGAGCCACGACGGTTTCTCGTTGGCGAAGCGTATAACGTGTGTGGGTTGATATTCCCATTTGAAGGAGGCGATCAAATATTTAATTTCTATTATTATTGTTGGTTGTTGTTGTTGTTATTATTATTGATTGCCTATCGGTATCGAAATTTATATCTCTGCCGGGATAGGATTTCGGGAAAGACGAAGTAAACGCGGGACGCGATATTTAATATTGTGGCTCTCGATAATTTTCTGACCGCACCCCACCGGCTTCGATCGACCTACATTCGTTTAATCGTATACGAGAGAGTAAGCGGGGGGTGATAAAAAAAATTTTTTTTTCTTCCGTCGAAGAAATTAAAATAAATTTTCGAACCGAGCCAAACGCGCGCGCGCGCGCTCGCGTCGCCAGTCTCCGTCCAACGACGACGTTCTTATGTAAAATTGTCCGAGGTCCTTTTCACTCGTTAGACGTCTGCGTCTTGGAGCAATGGACAAAAATTGTTCGATCACGTCAGGCTGATCGATAACTGGGCGTAGGATGCGTTTGACAATGTTTGACGTTGTTTCTGTTACCTGCAACCGGAAGTAACGATCGAGGGTCTGTGGCGGGATTGCAGGAATCGAAGAGTAATGGATAATTGTGCGATTGAACCGAATGATTGATTACAGGGCGGACCGGCGAGACTTTACGAAGAGGGTGGAACTGACCAACGTGGAGGCAGCGGAAGTAAGCCTGACAGAGGAACGGGGATCGGGGATCTCAGTGTCCAGGAGCTGGCTCGTCCTGAAGAGGAGGTCGCCGACGTCATCATCGTGGGAAGAAGGAGGATCGCAAGGGAGGTGACCAGCCACCCCACATGGACGCCACCCTCAGGACACCGGCCAGACCCCCAACACCGGATATCCTCACGTCATTGTCACGCCGCGGAATATCCGACCTGAGACCTGACCTTATCTGCTCGACAGGTCGTCATCAGGGCTCAAATAAGTCTCGAGGTGGTCGCGAGACGACCTCAACCTTGTTATCGTCGTGCCTGAAAGCTTCTCAGCGGGTGGTGCTGGCGAAGCGACTTTTTTACACCCCAAGGAACATCAAGAGACATTATTGTTCTCTTCTGCTGTCCTCGGACCTGGGGGACCGCTGCTCGGGCACTGCTGGCAGTGCTTTGGGTACTCGACGTCCTCGACTGGACTTGATCTACGAAGGGACTAGGGATTTTTTTACGCCAATTTTTACACCGCAGATACAGGACTCGTTTGATGCATTTATTACGAGCTCTGCTAAGTCACGAGACGGAAGACAGTCCTTGAAAAGGAGTCACTTCCGCCGTTCACATATCGACAGTCCGTCCACTCACGGGAGACAGGAGGGAGCTGGGAGAATCTTGGTAAAATGTCGCGCAGTGCAGCCACGCGTCCTATGCAAGGTACACACACACATATATATATATATATATATATATATATATATATATATATATATATATTTAACTAATACATGGTATTGAACTCGTGGGTAATATAAAAATAATTAATCAATGTATACGTATAATTATTTTTATATTAGCCACAAGTCTGCTTGATTCATTTAATTAACATTCGATGATTCTCTGCTGGTTGAACCCGGTTGTATTTAATATACCATAACGTACTGTGACGTTGAATCTTTTAGGCGCTTCTATTGCCGATTAGTATAAGAACTTTTGTCCTGGTTTTGGAACGTCGCGTGCGGAACGCACGTTATTACACTTGAATAATAAACGGCACAACCGTTTTCTCCTTTCGATAATGAAATTCTGCTGTAACGCGGAAAAGGATTTCGTGGGTTCCCTCAATGATAACCAGCTGACCATTGCAGCTACGTGGAAAGGGTATCAGAGTTGTAATTGATACTGAATGCTTAAACAGTATTCATATTGTATAATCGCTCGTACGCAGATAGCATTGCACATAATGTAATAATATATTTATCGTTATAGTCGAATTACACGTATCAGAGATACGTCAGACATAAGGATTGACGCGCGACCATAAACGCTTATCGTCCGGCGATCCTGATAATTAACGATTTTGCTTACTGACCTAAATGAAAAATCTATATACCAAGCATCCCTGTCGCTCGTGAATTCTCAACTTCGAAATTACGAAGTCGCGTGTCTGCCGGCAGGCAGACAGAGAAGAAATAACCATAAAAGCAAGTTAAACGCTTTGCCGGTAAAGCAGCGCGAAAAAGAAATGTCTTTCGAAATTTGTAAAAATCATTGGAGAAACGAGATGCGAAATGTTTTCTAGTAAAAATTCGAAAATATTTAACTCAGGCCAACCGGGATGCTTTAAAATTTCGCGGCGTCGGCCGGTAACGACTGGTGGCGCCACCGTACGACGTTTCCGCCTTCGCGACGCCCTCGCACGGGCTTACCGTACGTAACGTTCGTCCGACGTTGAGGTTGGCAGACGGTCAGGGTGGTTAGGGTGCGGAAAAAAAGACAGTCAGTCGAACACTCGAAGCAGGCTGGCACCCTTACGGGTAGGAAGTCTTGCCAGCGTAATATGAGGCTGCAGGCGATGCGTCCATAAGTGACAATAGTGATTCTGGCTCCTGTAGCTTTTAATGCATGGAAAAGTGCGGCCGTGTTGTGAAAGGGTGCGCGCGTGGAAAAGTCGTTCGCGTCGTTCACGTCGAGGGCAGGAGAGCTCGGCGAAGCGTCGCGGAAGTGTCGTTCTATCGATTGCCGTGAAACGCCTAGGTCCTCGCCATGGAGACGACTACGTCTCGACGTCAGTCGTCAGGAACGTCCTCCGCTTCTTCGCTTATCGTTATCAGTATTACGTCAAGTGGATCATATCCCTTATCTCACGGCCACCCTTTTCCCACCGTATGCGGCTTCTCCCATTGACTGGTACGATGCGCATTTACCTTGTCCGGCAAGGTATCCACATACGATACTCCATACGCGATATAATTGGCCTTGCATACGTGACGACGAGCTTCGTCCTTTTCATTGCTGTTAAACGCCTCTCGATTATTGAACATTAGCGTTGGATTGCACTGGGGCGTCCAAGGTGTTTGACGTGTCAGACATTTTCGTAATCTTCATGACATCGGTGTCACTTGGTTCTGTGCTACGTCGGACGTGTGGTTATTTGTTTATGGCATTAATTTTTTTTGACTTCCCTCGACGCCATGACTGGTTGTGTAGTTTTTTCCGAACAACGCGGCAGTGCAAAGGGAGTAGCTCACGTTTTGCTAATCAAATCGTATGTCGCGCCAACGTATAGGTCGTGCAAGAAGAGGAATATATTAATAAACAGCCGCGAATGACTAAACTTCCTCTCGTTATCGATGCCGTAACTCCACTGGCTACGCTACACCCACGTGGAAGTCACTCGAGCGCTGGCTAATTTCGAACGCGTAAATAAAGCGTGCATAGCGATGTTGCTTAAACTGTCAAAAACGAGATTCGACGCCCGTGCGATATCGTCGTCGTCATTATAAAGGATCTTTTTCTCTCGTGCGATTAATTCGTGAAATCAATTCGGTCGAATGTAATGGGAAAAACATTTTTTTTATTTTCAAAATCTGTTAAATGTTAATTTTGAGTTTTTTTTTTTGTAAATTTAATCTTTTTTTTTATCGAATAAAAATATTTCTTATTGTTCAACGACGCTTGGTATTAACTTTGAGAACCACTGCCCCGCGTGTCTGACTTACGTAACGTCTGGCACTGTCTTGCCTCCGTGCAAAAGACGTTCGCCAATCTGGAAATCCGAACGCCGACGACTTGGTCTCAACTACGAGCATAAAGGCTGCGGCCGCTCTCATTATTTTAGGTCGCTCGGTCCGTAAGCGTTGCGTATTTTCGTGCGTGAAACAGACGCCGTCACTGTTCGAGTATACGGGAATCGAGGGTGCGCGAGTCTACGCAGACTTTTCAGTTTCAGCAATCGAATCAAGAATCGTCATTCGTAATCATTGAAACACCGTAGGACAATTGTTGATCGTCGAATTCCAATGCTGTTACGATATCCAATGAATTTTCGGAAATTGAATAATTTACAAGCTCGTTTATCATAGCTCGTTGTAATGGAGTCACTGTGTATCGTCTTCGTTGTTGATACAGCTTGAACGGTATACAATGATTCTCGTAGCGACCTCAAATGATAATTGGAACAGTTCCAATGATAATTGCTCATTTCGGCATCGTGACTCGATGAATCTACGAAAAAATGTTCTTAACGACTTGGAGACTTCGTCAATCTTATTATTTCTCGTTGCTGGACTCTGCGTACAGATTTTCGTCATATCGCTTGAAACTTTACTACAAATTTTTTGTTGTTGTTACAGCAACATCCCTACGACGTGCCTGACGTATAACCTGATTCGTATACGTATCTTTTCTCTTTGTCGATCTTCTTGACCCAGACGATCGGTCGATAAATTCTTCGTTACGCACGAACGTTTCTTCTTCTCTGAACTCACAGACCAGTCTTAGAATTGACGTGGAGTTATCGTAAACATAGTACAAGCTGACTATAGAGGACTTGGCCGAATCAATATTATCATAGAGAAACTTTTGAATAAGCGATTTCGATATCATCCTTTAATTTGAGCATCGATTGTCATCGATGCCATTTCTAATGATCGATACTATCGTGTGATAACAAAAATTATGAATGATAACGTATCGAAGTGATCTTTACGTTTCATCGTTATCTTGGTCCTGGTCTCTTCTCTTATGACTTGGTTGCAGTCTGGTTGAGTTGCTTTGTTTGCCCGCACCAGGATTTACGGAAGTGAAAGAAGGCCAAAAGGGACATGTAGAGTGTCGGGTGATCACGTTAAATCCGGAAGTGTCGGTACAGCGAGCGACGTCGTCATCGGGTGAATCGTATCCGCCCAGGGACAATCCAATCGATCGTAATCGATGAAATCCGGAAGCTCGGCGTAAAATGCACGACGACTTGTGTCCCTGTAGAAGTGAGGTGTGCGATCGCGCGAACGAGTGTTGCAGTGACAGATGGCTTTTGCTACTCCGATAGGTCGCTCGTCCCCTGCGAGATATGACCGAGGATGTGAAAGACTGTGAGAACTATGTAAAATCGACGGAGCTGGAGGAGACGATCTCGTCGGCACGTAGTAAGTGCGACGAGGAAGGTGGTTGGCTATAGAAAAGTATTAGTTGCGTAGGCTAGCGATGAACGTTGAGGTCGACACACTTGAACTTGAGGTCTTTGAGGTGAGACAATTTTCACTATGCTTAATTATTTATTTCTTCTGTGAATTTTCCCTCGTACATTCATTTCACATGAAATTCCTTGGTTTTTGATCTCGTACGTTTTTCTGTGAGCTTGACGAGCGAATTCGCGTTGGCACCTGGTCTTTTCTTGTTATCCTTGGCTGAAGGTGAAGGACGGTGCTGATGAGGGTACCGGGGAGAACGCGACGACACCGGATCCGGATAGCAGTCGTGGTGGTGGTGGTGGTGGTGGTGGTGCACGCCGGAAGAAGCGAAAGCGCCGGAAGTCCAAGTGCAAACAGCAAACTGCGGCGCCGCACATTATAGTCAATCTACCCTCCTCCTCGGATGAAGTCGAACCGGCTGCTGAATGTTCCAAGAGGGACTCTTCTAGTAGCCTAGGTGCTACCAACAGGCACAACACCCTTAGAGAGTCGTTACTCACGGTTCTTGGTAAGCTTGTCGTCTGGAGAGGAACCAGGTATCGGCCGACGCCGACGTCCTCCTCGTCGGCACCGCCAAACTCGCCACCTGCCACCGAATGCATAGGACGAAGTAGCGCGTTCTTTTCCAGCGGTGAGTTTCGTCGGTCCTTTTGGGAAAACAAGAAACTGGAAAGATAATCGAAAAATTGACGGCGCTCGTGCTGTCGAATTGGCGTATAAATGGATGATTTGAATATTGATGTCTCTTGTGAATCTCTTGACATTTTCGTGGCTCATCTCGTACCAGGAACTTTACGCGTTGGCCGAGTCGGCAATTGCTGGTTTCACGTAAAGGGATAACGTGGCTCGTTGAAGTAGGCGGTTAGTGCTTGAGAAACTGACAATACATCACAGCACAATGCAAGCTATGTTCTTTGAAATGAATTTTTTAAACTTCGAATCATCGGTGTTCTTATCAGACTGTGTTCTTTGTGTTGAATATGTTCTCTTCTTGAGAAGAAAAGACTTGGTCGATTTCTGGAATAATGACTCAACCAAGAGACTCATCGAATGTTCATTAAGAAATAGTTGTACAACTACTGATAATGGTGTGAAAATATATTGTTGTTTGTATTAACAAATAAAATTTCGTTTCAGAGACAGAGAGGCGAATTCGCGCCAACAACCGCGAGTACAACTCACAGTTTAATTATGCGGTAAGAGAAGACGAGCTTTGACCTGATAAATATTTTAGATATTTAAAAAAAAAATTATGTTCGCTTTCACTGTTTTATTATTAACGTTGTTGTTTCTCTCTGTTCCCAGAACAACTACATCAAGACGTCCAAGTATTCGATTCTGACGTTCCTGCCATTAAATCTGTTCGAGCAATTCCAGCGGCTAGCCAACTTCTACTTCCTATGCCTGCTGGTGCTTCAGGTGATACCAGCTATATCATCCCTTACTCCCATCACTACAGCCATACCCCTTATTGGGGTGCTTATGCTCACTGCCGTCAAAGATGCCTACGACGACTATGTTAGTATTTGTATATTTCTAGAAAGATTACCTAGAGTTGTTTCCAAGCGTGACGGCCATTGACGATAACAATGTGTCTGTTGTTCCAACAGCAACGACATAGTAGCGACTCGCAAGTGAACAATAGGAGATCGCAGACCCTGCGTGGTACCAGTCTGCGAGAAGAGAAATGGTCCCAGGTCCAGGTTGGCGATGTCATCAGAATGGAGAACGATCAGTTCGTCGCTGCGGATGTTCTGCTGCTGTCGACGAGCGAACCAAATGGCCTGTGTTACATCGAGACGGCAGAATTGGACGGGTAGGAATAATAGGCTCGAGCTCATGTATAATTTATGATCCAATGATGAGAACAATAATTGTCCCATTTGTAATCGCAGAGAAACGAATCTGAAATGTCGTCAGTGTTTGATAGAAACTGCTGAAATGATGGACAACAATGAGCTGATTGGTCAGTTCGACGGAGAGATTGTCTGCGAAACCCCAAACAATTTGCTGAACAAGTTCGACGGTATACTGACGTGGAGAGGACGGAAGTACGTGCAGAATATTTAATTGATAAATATTTAAAAAGATTATCAACGGTTATATTAGGATATTTGATAAGCGTCCTTTTTCTGCCCGTTGTTTCAAGGTATCCGTTGGACAACGACAAAATCATCCTGAGAGGTTGCGTCCTCAGGAACACCCAATGGTGCTACGGCGTGGTGATCTTTGCTGGCAAGGATACCAAACTAATGCAAAACTCAGGGAAGACCAAGTTCAAGAGGACCTCCATAGATAGGCTTCTGAATCTTCTGATCATCGGGATAGTGTTCTTTTTACTTTCAATGTGTCTGTTCTGCATGATCGGCTGTGGCATTTGGGAGAGTTTAGTGGGTCGTTACTTCCAAGTGTATTTGCCGTGGGACTCGCTGGTGCCTAGTGAGCCACTTGGCGGCGCCACGGTGATAGCATTGCTCGTATTCTTCTCGTACGCGATCGTTCTGAACACGGTGGTGCCAATCAGTTTATACGTGAGTGTCGAGGTCATCAGATTTGTGCAGTCCTTCCTTATTAATTGGGACGAGGAGATGTACTATGCGCCCACCAATACACACGCCAAGGCCAGGACGACGACGCTCAACGAGGAACTTGGTCAGATCGAGTATATCTTCTCGGACAAGACCGGAACCCTCACGCAGAACATAATGACGTTTAACAAGTGTTCAATCGCTGGCAAATCGTACGGTGACGTCATTGACGAGGTTACCGGCGAAGTTATTGACCTGAGCGAGGTGAGTGTCATCCATTGACTTAACAATTTTTTCATTCTCACGTCATTCCGCAACAATTTCCACCACGCTGTGGATTATTCAGAAATCGTATGAATCGGGAACTGTTTTACAGTAAGATAAAGAAAAGATAGTGAAAACTGAATGATCCTTACACTGTGCACTGTATATATTGTGCGCACTGCGTTGCAATGACTCAAGTCAATGATTTCATTTCTTTCATTCTTTTTTTTTTTTTTGGTACCGTTTATTATTTTACATACGCACGTGCTTCGTGTAACCATTAGAACTTTTGATATATCGAAGACATTGGCCTGCTTGTCGACCACGTCGAGGATGACAATTCGCCAATGTGTCAGGCCGATACGCTTGATTTTTTTTCCATGCATATTATTTAGCATGTGTGTGCTGCATGTAGACGGACAAGGCTGCGCAGACCCCGATGATGAGATGGACGAATGGGCAGGAATTTGTCCGTCAGGTTTACACGCCGATTAGCGGGGCGAACGCACGTCTCCTGGAGCAAGCTGACAGATTGTCGAACACGACGCCGGAACCAGGACTCATCGAGGCACCAAAAATCCTATCTGGATCTTCAGTACGCATGCTTCGTGTCTAGATTCGTTCTAGACACACATACAACAGACTCTACGTTACTATACATAATTTTTCTTATTTTCTTCGCACTAAGCTTGTCCTCCCTCACTTTTTCTCTTACTTTTTAATTACTTTGTATCCTTGTTGTGTTTTCGTACACGCTTCTGCTGTTGCTCTTTGACATTCCTAAGCTCGGCAACTGATTGATCATTACGTTCGTTCTTATCTAGACGCTACTCTGCCAAAATTAACAGTACTAACCGAATTAAGTTTCAATCCAGGCTTACTCTATTTCAATTAACCACTGATAATTGAACGGATCGCTTCGAAACAGATTGTCTGGATAAATTCTATTTTCTTGTTTTCTGTTCTATCTATATCAGTGTATCTGTGCATCCAGCTACACCTGCTGTGTCTTTCAGCAAGTCTCATAATCAGTATCGTCTCATGTTTTCAGACCGTGCCGCCCTTGGATTTCTCTTTCAACAAGGATTACGAACCGGAATTCAAGTTCTACGACAAGAATCTCCTAGAGTCCGTCAAGAGGAACAGTAAAGACGTCCACAGCTTCTTCAGGTTGCTCGCACTGTGTCACACGGTGATGCCCGAAGAGAAGAATGGCAAACTGGAGTATCAGGCACAGTCACCAGACGAGGCGGCGCTGGTATCGGCTGCGAGGAACTTTGGGTTCGTCTTCAAGGAAAGATCACCGAACAGCATTACCATCGAAGTCATGGGAAAGCGCGAGGTCTACGAGCTTCTCTGCATCCTGGACTTCAATAACGTTCGAAAGCGGATGTCCGTCATCCTCAGGAGAGACGGACACTTGAGGCTCTACTGCAAGGGCGCCGACAACGTCATCTACGAGCGTCTCAAAAAAGGCAGCGAGGACATCAAAGCAAAGACACAGGAGCACCTTAACAAATTCGCTGGCGAAGGTCTAAGGACTCTGTGCCTCTCCGTCAGGGACTTGGATGAGAGTTTCTTCAATAATTGGAAGCAACGTCACCAGGAGGCAGCACTCAGCCCAGACAATAGGGACGACAAGCTCGACGCTATTTATGAAGAAATCGAGAAAGACATGACGCTACTTGGTGTCACCGCCATCGAGGACAAGTTGCAAGATGGCGTTCCTCAGACCATAGCCAATCTAGGTCTTGCCGGTATCAAGGTCTGGGTATTGACCGGTGACAAGCAAGGTAGATAATGAAAGTTTCTCACTTTAATATCCACTGCATTTCTTACTTATACATTATGCAGGTGCGTCAATCAAAGGGCGCTACTGCTGCACTTGAGTGTAACGTGTTCAATGCTGATTTTATTATGCTCTTTTACATCAACAGAGACTGCGATCAACATTGGATATTCATGTCAACTGTTGACGGATGATCTTACTGATGTATTCATAGTCGACGCCACCACCTACGACGGCGTCGAGACACAACTCACTCGATATCTTGAGACTATTAAAACAGCTTCGAATCATCAGAACAGACCGACTCTCTCCATCGTCACATTCAGGTGGGATAAGGAAAGGTCAGGCAACCGAAAGAGACGGAGTACAATCTATAATCATTCTTATATTGCATTTCTAATTCTTATTGATTAACGCATTGATCGAAGGTTCTACCTATTTATAATACATTGAATGTGGCACTATGTTTTATGTGTAATGCTTTCTATCTGGACTTATGCCTAAGAGTATATACATTTTTGTATTACGTAAACTCACTCCCTCCCCATATGATCATCTCTTTTCGTGTCAATTAATCGAATCACTTTAAAGGTGCCTCCGTATCTTCTACATATAAATATAATCAGTCTGTCTTTTTTTGTTTAATACTCTTAGGTATCATCCCAAAAACTTGTTGAAGGTATATAACAATGAATCGTTTTGTGCTAGTATAGCGCTTATACTGTTGTATGTGCTATGACGTTTGTCCCTGTAACCTTTGCTGATTATTATTCTGTGCGATACCGTTTTTATAAAAAGAATTTATTGATCTTACACTCGATCGTTTGAGCACTTTGACAATATTATTCCGTGCTAGACGGCATTGTAGAAAATAGTCTTGACTCAGGAGTTCGCTCCTGCGATTCTACGTTTTCTCAGAGACTAAGAATTGTTTCATAAGCGTTTCTACATTCGGTACTATCCTGTTTGTAATACCAATTGAATTTGGCAACTGTCCACTTTTATTGGCACGTTTCGATCGAGTGGACCTGTACAATTTTTGTGGTACAATCCTATCACATTTAAAACGTCTACGATTAGTAGGACACTCTTTGTAATCATTATAGCGATTCTAGGAGAAATAATTGTCACCATTTTAGAACGGTAGATTAGACGGTTTAGCCTTATTTTCATGCGCCGCCTACGTCACATGATATTTCAAGTTACGCCTTGTCAGGGAATGAATGAACATGTTGAAATGATAATCTGAAATCAATTAACGACGATTACTGTACGATGCTTGATACTCACTCCTTCTCTTTCTGTCTGCTTATGATTAATCTTAATCGAATATTTATAACAACATAATCGTTATGTTGCTTATGCCACGTTATTACCCCCTTCTCTTTTCTCTAATGAATTTCAATAATACAGTGCACTCTGTGTATTCCATGATATCGTCGTGCATCGTCCGACGTCCCAGTAGGCAAATTTCGAGTCTACTTTGATCAACGTAATCATTATTAATAGTTAGCGTAACGAAGCAACGATTAGATTGAAATTCAAAGACTCGCAATCTGTCAACGTTCGACAAGTTTCTTCCCAGTCCCAAGAAAGTACGAGAAATTCTTAGAATTTTCTTCCTTTAACGTTCTCACCAAGTCATAATGATTTTTATTAATAATTATTATTTCCTAAATGCAGCAGTGATACAGAATACAATCCTAGCAGAGACGAACCGGACGAACACGAATTGGAACAGGTAACAGGTTTTGCTGTGGTGATCAATGGACATTCGCTAGTTCACGCATTGCATCCTCAACTGGAACAACTATTCCTAGATGTCTCTAGTCAATGTGAGTTCAACTTGTAGTCATGGTACCGTTAAGAAAGATAATTGATCAATTTATTTCACTTTAAAATAGACTTCTACTCATTGTTCTTCGCTTTCTTTTTGTTGCAGGCAAATCCGTGATATGCTGTCGCGTGACGCCGTTGCAAAAGGCAATGGTCGTTGAGATGATAAAAAAGAATAAGGAAGCCGTGACATTAGCAATCGGTGATGGCGCTAATGACGTATCGATGATCAAGGCTGCCCATATTGGAGTAGGAATCAGCGGGCAAGAGGGCCTGCAGGCTGTTCTAGCCTCTGATTATTCGATAGGACAATTTAGGTTCCTAGAAAGACTACTGCTGGTCCATGGTAGATGGTCGTATTACAGAATGTGTAAATTCCTTAGATACTTTTTTTACAAGAACTTTGCCTTCACCCTCTGTCACATATGGTTCGCCTTCTTCTGCGGATTCAGCGCGCAGGTGAGATTTATTTTTTAATATTTATCTAACGTTCAATCGATTGAGTATGATGCTCCGAAGGCGAATATGATCTCGTTTGCTCCTTTGTTAGAGTTACTAGAAATTCCAAAGTCGAGCTTCGACGAACTGTGTATAACCTTGATCTGACTCGTGATCATTTTTATTTAATTATATAATCCCTTCAAATGTCTTGTAATTAATGATACGTTTATGTTTTCTTTTTACGCTAACCTTCGCAGACCGTCTTCGACCCGATGTACATCTCAGTCTACAATTTATTTTACACTTCGTTACCGGTCCTTGCAATTGGCATATTTGATCAGGACGTCAATGACAAGAACAGCTTGATGTATCCAAAACTCTACACACCAGGTCATCAGAATTTACTCTTCAACAAAAAGGAATTCTGTTGGAGCGCCCTTCACGGTTTTTTTGCCAGCTGTGTATTGTTTTTGGTACCATACGGTGAGTTTATCAAGATTCTTATTTGAGTGTTTAGGTCTTCTTCTTGTCATTTAACCTTTGTTTCTTGTACACGCTTTGTCTAGGTACATACAAGGACGGTGTGTCGCCAAAAGGCTACGTACTCTCAGATCATATGTTACTGGGTAGTGTAGTGGCAACGATATTAGTCATCGTGGTAACAGTTCAAATAGCCCTGGACACTTCCTACTGGACGATCTTCAATCACATAATGGTTTGGGGCTCCCTCATCTGGTATTTCATTTTGGATTACTTCTATAATTTTGTCATAGGCGGAAGTTACGCCGGAAGTCTAACAATGGTATGTTGCTAACTCCAATCCAGTTGAAGTACAACAAATATATTTTTGGAGACTAGACTAAGACTTTGCTTTGTCCTGTTCTTTTAGGCAATGTCGGAAGCCACATTTTGGTTCACTACAGTGATCACTTGTATAATTTTGGTGATACCAGTTCTCTCCTGGCGCTTCTTCTTCATCGACGTAAGACCCACCTTGTCGGACAGAGTGAGATTGAAACAGAGACTGGCCCAATTGCGCTCACGGCAGAGCCAGGACATACTACGTACACCATCCACAAGGCGCACAAGACGCTCGTTACGATCCGGATACGCATTCGCTCATCAGGAAGGCTTTGGAAGGCTCATAACATCCGGAAAGATAATGCGGAAGCTGCCAAACGGCTCGGACTTCAAATTCGCTATGCCATTCACGAACAACATTTCGAAACAAGTTAATGTCGCTACGACGTCGCCGAAGGAAAGCGCCTCGAGAAACACGAACACCCTGGATACTATAAATCTGTAAGTTGATTATTAGTAACTTGAGAATTGATTTACAATCATTCACGAGCGAAACCGACCGACGAAAGCTACAATGGCCCAATCAAGATTTCTCAACGCATACGTCACATGGCATCAAGCCACCCCTTGTCATCGAGTGGCTGTTACTCTTGCTCTCAAAATTGTCTCTCTTCACTCATCTTTAATCTCGCCTTATCTATCTCGCAAGAGAATCCAATCGCGCTAGTTTATTTGCACTTTGTACTTTTTATATGGCGTAACACTCTCACGTTTGATTTCATCCATTTTTCCTTTCCTTTTTTTTTTTTTAAATATTTTTCTTTGCGCTCCTGGCGCGCTACGCGAACAAAAGATGAGCAAAGAGAAACGATACAAAGAACAAGTGAACATGCCAAATTCTCCCACGCAAAACTTTATGGAATCTCATGTGAATCCTTGCCATATGCCAATGGGATCCTACGGTCGTTCGAGGTCGTTGATAACGAGAGGAAGATTGAATACGCCGAGGAGGTAATACAGTGGTGACTAATAATATATATAAAAATGGCCGACGCTCTCGATTCGTCACAATAGTGCGTAACTGTCGTGAAGGGTTTCGCAAACTTGATTGAAAGCCTATTCGAAGTGTCAAGAATAATCTCAGACTCGTTCTCAAGTAAACCAGCAGGAATGAATGTGTTCTGTTAATTGATTGGTATGGGCATGCGTGTAGAATTATTATGGGCTGAAGTTGTGTAAGAAACATTTATTAACCAATCAGTAAAACAATATTCATTCACATATCTATAAGGGCGTTGAGTTTCAGCTTTTGTGATTATACGAATTTAGTTTCTTCCCTATTTATTAGACACGACCAAGTGTTGGCACCCGTTAACAATTTCGAATCTAGATTGCACCGTTGATGCTTGAATATATTCCAGATTTTTTATTTGGTCCGTGCAATCCTGTCTCTTGGCAAACTCAATTGTTCAACTATTTTTTGGTTTCTTTCCTTTTTCTTGACCAAAAGCGGTATTGTTGAAATTCGAAATTTCGCGTATTATGTGATTTTTATATTTTTATTATCGGCCAATGTCTTTGGAGTGATTGGATTGCTGAGTTGAATTCGAGAGAACGAGACGAGATTGAAGAGAAAGATTCGAGTATAAGTAAAGTCAACTAATGTGACACGTAGAGAGACAACAGGAACAGTTAATTATGTCAGCCATTATGCGGGCGGGTTGTGCATTACGTGACGTATACGTGATGACCTCTGAATATCCTAACATGTATTATACATTGATAAACTATGAGAATGAATATTGTAAAGAATATTTACATGAGAAAAATACTATTGTACGATTAACGATAATAGTTACATTGATAATTGCCTTTATAAAACATTAACACAACAAACAATTAATGATACTTGTACTATAGTATTGATTGTACATATTTTAAAGAGATATATATTATATTATATTATATTAAATGTTAAGTATACATTTTTTAAAAGAAAGTAATATATAGGTAGAACAATCTAAAGTACGAAAAAATAATGATAGCTACATTATATTATATATACATACATAAACGTATACATATGTATATATATATAAATATAATTGCGGATAATGTTTGCCTTGAACTGACTACTGAATATAATATATTAACGTATGTAAAAGCAAAAGGAAGAAAGAAATGAGAACAACAGCAACAACAGCAACAACTGTAGTAACGATGAAAATGATGTGTATTTCTACTTTTAATATTACAACTACGAGATATTGAAAAAAAAAAGTGGAAGAAGCTTAGGGAGAGATAGTCTGCATTTGAAGAGAAAAGTGTGTTCGCACTTCATACAATCAAATTTTGTCATTTTGCCTGATGTTTATTATATTTTGTCACTTAAAATTTTTCTTCCTTATTTCCAATCTGCGTCGCTGCCTAATCATCGTTTTAGCAAAAAAAAAAACAATTTCATGCCACAGCATTCGATCAGCTGCTGAGTCCAATTTTTGAGCTGTGTGCGAATCCACGTGGATAGTCCTCGGCGCAAAATGTAATTAACATTACTATTAGCTTTGTCACTATTAAAATGCTAGTAATCACTACTATTTCTATCGCCTCTAGTACCATTGTGCTATATGCGAGTCGCGAGTATCATTCATTCATTGCTTTCTTCTCAAGTAATAAAAAGAAGCGAATTTTGTAGTACTAGAAGGAATCGAATTATAATTGATGTTTCTAATTTGTGATTTGTCAATCTGCAATCTCTCGTTGCTGCACAATAATTAGTAATCGTCATGCGTTCTCTTGGTGTAAATTTGATATTTCGCTTACTTGAAGGGAAGGTCGAATCGCACGTGGCCGAGGAACTATTTACAGATTCGCGCATATTTTTGCATTATATCACAACTGTCATTTTCATTGAACAATTGTTAAAATTCATCGGCGACTTTGTCTATTGATGATATAACGAAGAAAATTTAAATTGTCTCCTTTTGTTTTTCTTTTCTCTCATTGATTTTCCTAATTCATAATTGTAATACACGTTGCGTGATTAAGACACGAGTACTAATCATAATTAGACATTGACAGGTGATTGGCAATTATCGAACTTCAATTACTTCATTGCGAGTACAATAATAAACATCATTAGCCGTTAGCTCGCGTGATTATTGCAACTGGGCAAAATGTGAAAAAAGTAAAAACTAAACTGGGCGTTCTTGTCTTTTTGCGTCTTTGTAAAGGAACGCCGTGCGCATAATTTTTCTAGTTTGTCTTGTATTCTTCTCTCTCTTGCTTTCTTATTTGTATGTATCATACGTTCTTTTCTGTTATTGTTCTTGTATAACGAGTGGGAGTACGATTTCTGAATGGCGTAAATGGAAAGAATTTAAATCAACAATGAAAAGCAAGTACGAATGAATGAGGGGATACGAAAAGCGAGTACGTAGACATAGTAAAAGAAATGCACAGCCTACATATATTTTTACGGTAAACTGGTTTATACACAATTTATTTTATAATATTATTTGCAGTAATTAATTACTACTTCGAGTATGTGATCTAATTAGTTGTACTGTAACGAGGAGAAGTCATCCTGTGTCGGATCTTTCGTTTGACGGCACGCGAAGCCCGTCGTTGCGAGACAAATATGATTATTATTTACAGCCATAAGTAAATATCGTATTTCGCGAAGAGAAAAGCGACGGGAGGGATAACGTAATAAAAATGATAAAATAATAAGTAATAAAAGAACAAGGTGGCTTTGCCAAGACTTTTACCGTACGATCGCGCGAATCCGGATGAAATGAAGCATCGCAAGGTCTCGTGAATATTTCTCTTTGTTCTCGTTGATGTTTCTCTTGGTTTATTTCTCGTCTCTTATTGTAATTTCAGTATCGCAATAAGATGCTAACGACGAATTTCTTTCATTCAATTTTTCTGTCCGCATATCACGTGTCGTTCTGCGTCGGTCGGCTCAAGTCTTGGCAAAGTTGAAATTAGGACTCGATTTACCGACTGTAAGCTATGGAATTATTAAAGCGGCGAACGATAAAACGTTATGTAACAATAATGATACAGACACAGCATCCGTTGTCGATTGGATAAACTATTAAGCTGCGTTACTTTAATTGTCGAAAGGCTCCATTTGCGAATCTGAATTGTGAATAACGCGAATTCACGCATGGCAATACACAGGTACACACGATATACGGTGCGGTTACACATGTATGTACACATACGTGGAAAGGATTGACAGTTAAAAAATATTAAAGGGAAAAGAAACAAAAAGAAATTGTTGTCCGCCGCCCACGTGACAGCAACTGCATATCAGCCATTGTTTAAGAAATATTTGGTTCAAAAGTATTATATTTGAAAGTTAACTTTTTTTTTTATCTTCAAGCCAGTATTAATTTGTATCGTTTCTAATTCAGCGACAATACGGTGCCCGATACTATGCGGATGATTACTTGACGGACTTCTCTTTATAATCGATGACTTGTATCGCGAGTGCATAGAGAACAAATTGTAGAAAAGCATTGCGCAAGTGAACTGTATGTAATGCGAAATTTACGACGAAGCGAAGAAAGAATACGAAGAAGCAAGGAAGTAAATAAACTGTCAAGTGTCTGTTCCATTGATACTTGGTGAAGAAAAAAGGAAAAGGAGAAAAAAAATGTTTATGGAAATTCGCGAGTTTGAGTATTTTTTGTGCGACATTGGCTTTTCAAGTGATTCTCTGTGTGACAAGGCGTATAGAGAAGAGAAATTTGGAAAAGAACAAAAATTAAGGCTGTCCTTGGTACGAGCCTTTTAGGATTGGATTTTTCTTTTTTTAAGTCATTCTTTCCTTTTCCTTTATTATAAGTATTATTTTTATTTCCCAGACAAATTTTGTGAACGTTACATTCACTTTTGTTTTTTTTTTAACCTTTTCTTTTATCGAGATTTTACATTCCACTTAGATGTTTTACGCCAAAGGAAGAAAAGTAATGTGTATATGTAATAGAAACACGAAGGAAAGAGAGAAAATGCTGAATGCTTTATTAACGCTTTCTTAACGTTAATGTCGTCGCGTCACTGCATGACGACTGTTTGTATTGTCGTCATCGTCGTCGTCGGTCTATTGCGATCAAATATTTTTCACAATGGGGCCATGCAGTGAAGACCGTGAAAGGGAAATTAATGTTGTTGAAATAAAACGAAAATGTTCCTTCTGCAAATGCACACGAGGATGAGAAAGAAGAAGATTAATAAACAATGTATGAATAACGTGTCTTGCTTGATATAAATGGCGTACTGTTGGCAGATCATGTAACATACAATGCATCCTGTTCCTTATAAAAATTAATCCATTTTTTTTTTTCCATTATCCTGGCATAAGTTTTGAAACGTAAATTGATTGGTTGTAATGGTGAACGAACACTGTCAGGGCTTAAAGAATTTATTGTCGAGGTAAAATCGAATTCTTTGAATTGATTCTCAAGTAAGTTTTATGATGAATGTATCTTTTATTTATTTAATCACATTACAGCTTGCAGGGAAATGAATCGTCCCATTTTTTATATCTGTGTAATAATGTTTTAGGAACAGAGGCCATGAGTAATTTACATTTTAAAATTGTAATCTTTTTGCAAGGGATGCACCATCCATGGATTCTAATAACTTTCTCTTGAGACTAGGCTTCTCTTCGGGTTGTCTCTTTATAGTAGTTGGTAATGGTAACCTCGGTCCGGGAGTTGGTGCTGGCTTATTGTTGAAGTATGGCATCTGAAGTGCTTGATCGCATGTACATCTCTCTAGGGGGTTTATATTAAGCAGACTGGCTACTAAGTCTAGTAGATCATCTCCAGCTGCTGTGAATATATGCTTCAAAGGTGTTCCTGGGAATGGCTTGAATTGTATAAAATCTGGTAAATCGCTCATGCCTGGCCAGGTTTCCTCAGTTGGTGTGCCCAGCGTTTGGAATATCCTCGTAAGCTGATCCAAATCAGACTCACCAGGTAAGAAAGGCACTCGCAGAAGTAGTTCTGCCAATATACATCCGACTGCCCACATATCTACACCAGTACCATATAATCTTGCACCATACAGTAGTTCAGGAGCACGGTACCATCTTGTTACCACATGATGTGTATTTATTCTGTTGGGTGATCCAAAGAATTTGGCTAATCCAAAATCTCCAATCTTTAATACACCTTCTTCATTAACTAGGAGATTATTAGGTTTCAAATCTCTGTGTAAGATCCAGTTAAAATGAAGATAATCAAGTCCTTGCAGAGTCTGTACCATATATGCTTTGATATTTGCTGGTGTTAATACTATATTGTTGTCTTTTATGATCACTTCCAAATCTGTATCCATAAAATCAAAGACTAGGGACACATTTGACTTATGACCAAAAACATCTGAAAAAAAAGGAATAATAATATAAACTAATTTCAGACTCCAAAGTACTGCGCCATGTTGAATTTATAATTGGTTATGTCAAAAACAAACCTAACAATCCAATGATATTTTCATGCTTTAATTCTTGTAATAATTTTATTTCTCTAAGTGCTGTCCTGTTAATGCCATCTCTAGCTTCAGCTCGGCTTCCCACTTTGATCTACAGGTAAGAATATCAATAAATATGCATTTATGATTACACTTCAATAAATACAAAACCTTTTTCACAGCAACAATTCTATCTGTTTCCGTATCCTTGGCTTTGTAAACTGTAGCAAACTGTAATAAAGCATCTTAATAAGAAAGGTAGTGCCATAATCACAAGTAATGTATTGTATCGATGCATCACCTGTCCTTCCCCAAGAAAGTCGATTTTTTCATATCTTCTTAATTTTTCTGCCATTATTATAATTGATTGTCTCCTCTAATGACGTCAAATGCAAGAAATCTTACATGAGGTCAAATAAAACAAAATATTTACTTATAGCTGGACACGTATTCATCCAGTCAACAGAATCCAGAAGCACATAAACACACAATATATTTTTATAAAATAAATATCGAATACATAATATTGAACAAGGACTATTTTCATAAATTAATTACTAATCACTAACGCGTTTCGATCCATTGTTCCTCATGGGGTAAGTCTGTTCAACAGTTTAGAGTTGAACAAGCGACACAACCTCAATGTATCAAAACCACGAACATAGGAGAACATTGGATGGAAAGTAACATGGTAAAGGCGGAGGAATCGAATGTACTAAAAGACAGAAGGCAGACAAGACATATTCCATATCTATTTATGTACATTGAAAAAAGTTATCAACTGTGTAATAAATGGTTGATATCAATTATTCTTTTATTTATTTATGCCCTTCACCAACGCTAGGTTAATATTCCTGTGCAGGTAGTACATGAATTCAATTATTCTGCTGCAATTAACGTAGCTTTAAGAAGACGTCCTTTACGATTGTCAACGTTCAGCAAATTTAAACAGCAGTAACAATAGTTGTCACACGGTCACGCGAGTCTATCAATCAATAATATTGCCGTTTAATTTACTCTAATCACTATAGTGAAAACTCTTCACAGTCCGTGACCGTGACCTCCTTCGGTTTTTAAAAATTCGCAAAAATCCACATTTGGGAGGCTGTATTTCGGAAACGGCTGGGTTTAGGGCTTTTTCCTTGAAATTTTGAAAGATCTCTTAAGGCAGGAAGCTAGAAAGGGCCAAGGAAGATGCTGGCATAGTTCAAATTGCCGTAGGGCCACTTTTGAAAAAAAGCCCTTCATT
>JARQTG010000291.1:78523-113218 GCA_030142615.1 Syrista parreyssii
ACGAGCGAACGAGTAGACGAGCGAACGAGTAGACGAGCGAACGAGTAGACGAGCGAACGAGTAGACGAGCGAACGAGACTCAATTTTAAGTATGTTGCGACAATGTTGACGACTTTGACAATGTTGACTGTGTTGACTGCGACAATGTTGACGACTTTGACAATGTTGACTGTGTTGACTGCGACAATGTTGACGACTTTGACAATGTTGACTGTGGTAATGTTAACCAAATTGGCTGCGTTGACTGCGACAATGTTGACGACTTTGACAATGTTGACTGTGTTGACTGCGACAATGTTGACGACTTTGACAATGTTGACTGTGGTAATGTTAACCAAATTGGCTGCGTTGACTGCGACAATGTTGACGACTTTGACAATGTTGACTGTGTTGACTGCGACAATGTTGACGACTTTGACAATGTTGACTGTGGTAATGTTAACCAAATTGGCTGCGTTGACTGCGACAATGTTAACCATATTGGCAGTGTTGACTGCGACAATGTTGACGACTTTGGCAGTTTTGACTGCGACAATGTTGACTGTATTGACTGCGATAATTTTGACGTCTTTGGCAATGTTGACTGTGGTAATGTTAACCATATTGACAGTGCTGAATGCGACAATGTTGACCGATTTGACAGTGTTGACTGTCACAGGTGCTGCAAAGGTGCTGCTCCTCTAGAAGGCTAAATTCATTGTATCCCAAAGGTGCGATTTTGTTCACTTTTCGAAACCCATAGAATCGACCTTTCTTAGGGATGCGACACATAATAGGAATTGAGTGAGTATGTAAGGAAAAATGAGAATGATTGGCTTAGTCGATGAGGAAGGACGGAAATCAACAGGGAAGGTGAGAACTTTCCACTTTTGTAGCTACCACTGACTAGGCTCTTGATGTGTATTCGTGCATGGAGATTAATGGCGGTTGCAGGCGTACAGCGAATCGATTTATTTTTAGCACAGCTTACACGTGGTTTTACTCAAAGCGAACGAAGCGCCACAGCTGGGTCGAGCCCACGATCCGTCGGTAAGACAGGGTAGGGGTTACTGTTGACGGTTCCTACACTTTACCTCCATGCGTGACATCTGTCGTAAGGCACGGGAACTACGAAACAACAAGTACAGTCCCACCATCGAAACCCCATAACTATACTAGCAGCAGGTGGCCTACTGACTACACCTGTGTATATCATTGTAAAAGTTTAAATACACTTAAAAAGTAACGTCCAAAATAAATGATAAATATGCTTTATAATTTTCATAAATTTATATTATCATTTAACAAAGACATACTAGATAAATCAAAAAGAACTAACAAATATAGTTGCTCTGTGAACGGAAGTTCGATTGTAGTGCCATCTTTCTCATAGCGGTGCATTCGGATAGCATCAGTGAATTTATTGCAAGGCACAATCAACGGTGTAAGATAATGTCGGTTCAATTGGCAATTGGAAAAATGAATTGTATAACAAAATCTAATACAACTTGTATATTTGCCAATTGTTACAGCTTTATCTGGTGATAATTGCTAGGTAACGTATCGCCTGGTGCCACCTATACACCACGCCATAGAACTAGGAGTCAAGACGTGGTCCGCAATCGTGAGAGAAGTTGGATGCGAGAGATGAAGTAGACGCGTGTGGTGAAGCTTATGGTGTAATATTGTGTCCTAAGAGAGAAGCCAATAATTGTGCTATTGTATCAAGAAAAGAAGAACGTGAAAGAATCAACTGGAATTCTTCATGGAGTTCCGCTACATCCGGAGTCCTAAATCTTTTCATTGGGATAGCGTAAGACATTTTTAATAGATTTATTCATTTACAATGTACAATGTACAGTTTCGTTAAATGGATACAGACACTGACTGTGGATCCCCTTCTGAACAACTTCGTGAATTTGGTTGCTTGTGGTTGCTACTACAGGTCGATTTTTATTTTTATCCTGATCTTGTTTATAGCAATACCTTTAATTGGTTTAATGGATACTTTACTGAAGCATTCCTGTTCTTTTTTTCTTTCACTTCTTGCTGTTCACTTATAATTTTCATCAAGTATTTTATTCCCTTGTTGACCTTTCTGTAATTTTATATGTAAGTGCTTTGCCCTTGCATCTTGATTGATCCGTGCCACTTGTTGAATCTGAGATTTAGTCTCATTGAAAATACTGCGATTGCTGCATCTTAATTATTTCCTAGATATTAAAAGATTGATCAATGCGTTAGATGTTATTGTATTGGCTTAATCAAGATTATTTTGGTATTTTTGTATTAGTTGACAAAACTTATATTGGTTTATCCATGTATGATTTTCTGTATAACTACATAGTTATACTTTAAAGATGCTGAAGAGATGACCCTTTGTTTTTCTTCACATAGCTTCCTTCTATATGCTTTTTCATGTACCAAAGGTGAATGACCTAGATAATTATAGAGTATAGAAGTTTGTTCCATTTAATTCATCTATGATAATTTTAGTTAGTGCCTTTTGTAATATGAAGGATCAGTATAATATTCTTTGATATTGAAACTTATAATAAAAATTCAAATATGCTATGGGTTATTCTATTTATAACGAGTGGCATGAACTCACAAAAAAACACGTGCTTGGCTTTTCTATGGGGGAGGCATATCCTATACGATAAGATATGAGTAGGATGTAGACACAGATGCAGTTGATAAATGAAGGGTTACTAGTTTTATACGTTGGAAAATTTCATCCCCTAGTATTTCCTGAACAACCAATGTTTGTCCAGTACAGTATTAAAGTTTTTGGTCTACTTTATATTTCAGGTGGTTTTCAGGCATTGGAACAACCAGAATATAAAAAAACAATCTAAATAATTTTCCAAACTCCCATATATAAAATTTGTACATAGCTGAATACTTTAAAAATAATTTAATATCCGTTATTATACCACCGTGACGGTACAATTGTTTTTAAGGTAATCTATAACTTTTCTTTAAACGAAATCAGCGCCTCCTACTATGTACAATAATCAAAGGGCCGACAGTAGTGTAAACAATCTAACATCCGAAGAAGAATTTGACTTTTGCAATGCGGAAACGGGACAAAAATTCATTATAAAATGGAGTCCGCCCGAGGAGGTGAAATTCTTTTCAAAAACCCGTTACGCCTCGCCCAGGGTGTTTAGCAAGTCAGTCCCACGGCGAAATAAGAGTCTGGCCCGTTACCGGATAAATCGTTCATTAAATTTTGATATCGGCCATGGAAGAAGCGAGGGTCTGTTTAAATCTCCAAATTCCAGTGCGGGCAACAGCTCCACCCTGGACGGGGAGAAGCATCTGACAAGATCAGCTAAGATAATGCGAGCCCTCAATCTAAAAGGTAGCTCCTTCGAGGCTAAAACGAAGAGAATAAATAAATCATTGAACTTCGATCTTAGTCCAAGCCCAAAAAGACTGTTAAACTCGGATAAAAGTTCCTGCGACTTTGACGACGCCATTGCGGCTTCATCACCCAAGCTTAGTAAAACTTTAAATAATCTTGATGCCAGCAATGATTCCAGTATAAGCAATGCTTTGGGATCATCGATTGAATCGATTGACGAAAATCAAAATCAAACTCCGTCGCACCGTCATCGTACTATTAAAAAATCATTAAATTACCTGACACCAAGTACCAGAATGAATGTTCGCAGCTCACCTGAATTTAAAAGACTCTCCCCTATGTATCGTTCTGAAATAATAAATAATATTATGCAAATTGGTATGACGCCCAATCTGCAATCATCAAGAAGAACAAATAGTAAACTCAAAAAAATCAGTAACGAAATGACCGTAAGCACACCGAGAAATTTGTTTAATGATTTTCGCGACGATGAGAACGAGCGACCGCAAACGCCTGAGAATATTTTTCAAGTTGTACCGGAGAGTATGAGTGCCATAAAGAAGAGTCATAAAAAGGTATAAAGAAATTTTACAATAATCACTGAGAATTTGATTTTCTAAATCAATGCGTAAAGAACAAAAAAATACCCTTTTTCCTTTTGTCTACTTTCAGGAAAGGTTTTCACGCCGCACAGGAAAATCCATGGCTTACAAGATTGATACTGATACGGAGAAGCATAAAGAACCGTTCACAGATGAATCTATTGTACTGTCACCGTCTGAAGAGAGGCCATCCACGCCGCAGATGAATGATTCCTATCCAAGTCCCAGTTACGATGTGAATTCTATAAAACAGTCTCATAAAAAGGATAAGAGCAAGAAGAAGGCATTCTCGTGTCATTCGGATGACGAGAATTCGGATGCTGGTTCTATTTTGAATTATTCTGACGACCAGGAAGAGGATGAAGAAAAGGAAGAGGAGCAAGAGGATTGCTTACCAATTGAAAATATCGTGTCTAGCAAATCCAAAAAAGGTATAACTTCCTGGTCTGATGATATTGTGCAGGACAGTTGCATACCTAATGATGAAAATACGAACAATGAATTAAGGAATTTCATTGAGAACAATAATGAAGTGCAACCCGAGTGTTTGGATTCTGCAGAAACAAAAGTGGTAACCATCCTACGAGAGTTTGGTGAGAATTTTGAGAATACACAAGAGTCTACTGAACCACCAGAATCGGTCGACAATGAGAGCAATGTTGAAGGAGCGTCTTCTAATAACAAGGAGAAACTTGTGGGGCCATTAGGTGACTCAAAAGCTACCTCTTCACCAAAGCCGGTGCCCCAATGCAGCACTAGTGGTGATAACCGGATAAAGACACCAACTGTAAGCAGAGAAGAATCTAGAAGCACAAATAGACCATCCACACCTGAGAACCACATCAATTTTTTTCAACGTATAATGACAGATTCAATAAAGAAATCACATAAAAAGATTAAAGATAAGAACAAGAAGAAACTACTGAGGCCCAGGGTGTTACAACAGGGTATAGACGTTATGGAGTCCCATATTGTACTGCCAGTTATTCGTATTCAACAAGACAAAGTGGAAGACGTCACTTCCGGAAGACAGACTCCAATCAGTCCAAAATCAGCGGATCGTGCTGGTACACCGGAAAATGTGAATTCCAGTCGACTCTTATTGTCGCAATATAGTTCAGTGAAAAAGTCTCACAAGAAGGACAAGCACAAGAAAATTGTTTCTAGTTTTGCTAGACGGCAAAGATTCTTCAACCGCGACAACGATTATGCAACGTATTCGCAATACGATTCAGAAGATTGTGCTAGAGTTTTAGACCACAGTGAGAGCAATTATGAATCTGCACAAGAGGATATGACTATCAGTGCGAAGAGACCAAAATCTAATCAGGATGATTCCCTCGATGGGATAATTGATACTAATCCATTGTTGTCACCGAAACACCAAGGAACTTCAAACCTATCTTCCAATATTTCTCCACTGGATAAAACTTCACCAAACAAAAGAAAGAAGTCTACTAGTGATTCTATAAATAACGATGTTTCACCACTGTCAACCAATCCCGAATCTTCCTCAGTGGATTACGAAAGTGCTGAAGAGGAATTTAAAATTTTCACACCGATTAAAAAGAGGAGATCCTTAGTGACTCTTAATACCGTCCGGCTCTTAGAACGCTCAGTAAACACTGAAGAGGCTTCTGAAGATGCTGAGAGGATTGACAGATCTCGTTGCGTTACACCAATAATGCCACCTAAGGATCACAACATTCAGTCATGCGGAAACAACCTGATGACTCCAGATAAAAGCAACAACACTTTACCATTAATGACAGAGGGATCATCAAAGGATGAGCAAGTACAAGCCACAACAGAAAATCCAAGTGGTAGATCAACACCGAAGAACAGATCGACAGCAGAGTTAATCTTCAACATTGATTCGATAAAGAAGTCTCATAAAAAAGATAAGCGTAGTTATGGACTACGTAGATCTCTGATAAGTGAACAAGAAAGATGTGGTTATGGTGCGAAGGAGAATAATTGTGTTTCCTTGGATTTTCGAGCACCAATTAATTATCCAACACCCAATTCCAAGGACTCTAGCTACAACAGCGATAGAGATGACTTAGAAGTATTTAGGAGCATCTCTGACATTGAATTGAAGGACTTATATTCCAATGATAATTCAAGTCCACAACCTTCTACGAGTTATGAGAATTCTGTGGTGCTAGGAAGTAACAGTAAGACTGAAATACGTGCCACGGCCAGGACGCCACCTAATTGCCTGAAAGTTCAGAGTTACATAAAGTTATTGCAAACTGCTTCGATTAAACGATCGCACAAAAAAGTCCGCGATCGTAAGAGGCAGAGTGTGACGATCAAAGATCCAGAATTGTCCGATGACGGTTCCATTTTTGATGAGGATGACCGGATGTGCAGCATTGAGAGTGAGGACAATGCTATAAAAAAAAAACAGAATGAGCAAAATGAGAAAAATAATGTTTCTATGGATACTAATGTCTCTGACGACGAACCGGTTCCATTATCAAATGATCTGAGATCGAACGAATCTGATTCAATAACAAATATGGAAAAGCAGGTGCGTATCTGGGATGAATTACTAGCATTAAAATTGACTGTAATAATCATTCTAATAATTTCATGATCTTACCTGTTCTCATTTTTGACAGATGCAGAAGCTACAAAAATCGGCAGACTTCTCAGACGACGGTTCGATTTTTGATGCCGATGAAAAAATCGAGAGTGCCCTCGATGAGGTCCACGAGATCAGATCGAACGCTGAAAATTCATGGAGTAGAGATTGATTAATGAAATTACATTTTTCATCGAAGGTACTTCGCATCCGCGAAGGATTCCTTTACTTTATTCATCAAGATACGTTACATGCAATTACCTAGATTTTAAGAATCCCCTTGAATCAATCGTTTCGAATCGTCAAATCCTCGATTCGGAACGATCTGAGTAATCCTTTATATATCCCAGAATAAAGATATCTATTTTTCCCTAATTTCCCAAAAAAACACAGCCCGTGCAAAAAGCATTGCGTACGACAACGTGTGGTGAGTGTCATGTGATATCAGCCCAACAAAAGTGAAGAAAAAGGGGCTATCAAAATTCCAATTTGGCAAAACAATTTTGACAGTATTTTCGTCGTTTCGAATGATATGTATCAAAATTAACAATCTACTAACATCGAATTCAAAATTCTCTTTCGGTGTGGAACAATTGATGATGAATTATCAATGGCCAATTGTTTCCACATCACAAGCGCACACCACAGAAAGTCACATTGAATTAAAAAAAAAAAGTGCTAGATAAAAAAACCTTCACCAATCCCTGTACAAATCTATGCACAAGAAAGTTTATAGTGTGGAATAATTGATGACACATTTTGGCCAATTTTTCCAAACTATGCCTACCAAAGGTCTTCTACATGTTTGTCTTCACATGCAACAAAATTTTTCAAAATTTCATTACTGTCACAAGATTCCACTAACTCGCTCACTTCTGTGTACTGATTTTAACGTGTAAACAATTTAACCAGTGCGTTATTAGTATTATAAGTATTAAGGTGAATCGACTAAAACAAAGAGAGGTCTGAATTCCTTAAGAGATATATTAGAAAAGAAACAAATTTTTATATGCTTTGCGTGACTGGTAGTCATTAATTCAGTTTTGGTTAAACTCCATGTCCAGTGCCTTAAAGTACCATCTTTATCTTATATTTTTTTTCTCTATTGTTTATTCTGTAAGATATAGATACGCATAATCGAATATTGTTATAGCATAAGCTTTTGAGGTATTTCATTTTAAATCTTGTTAATCTCCCTGTTAAATCGGTTATATTGCGATACAAAAAAAAAAAGAAAATACTAAAATACGTCTCTCCGTTTAGAATTACTTTTATTATTGACAGACCATACGAGTTTTAGTGGTCCCTTCATTTTTCTCTAGATATACTATTTCTCTTATTCGATTAGCATACTAATTCTAATGAATCCTACTATTGTAAACACAAATTATCGTTCAAGTATGTGACAACTGAAAGTATCAGTAGAAAGCGTCGATTATCCAAGTCCTAGTATATTTTTGTGATATGTATATAGGTAATGTTAATAATCGAAAAGAAATACGATTTATCTTGTTTAGGGATGCATACCTCACTTTATGATATTCGCTTTCGTTAGTTATATAGATATATTTTTTAGTTTCTCTCTTGCTACCGAATAGAATGCAAGTATACAGGTAAAACTAATTGTCGTAAGAACAAAAGAAATTATTGTTACATGGGGTTGTACCGGTTGACAAACGTCTTTGGACAGATAATTATTGTTACACAAAGCAGTTTCAAACTAATCGCTTCTGCAATCGTATACTAACCCATCGTAAGAAATAAGCTTTTCATTATGCTGTACGTTTAAGTTTCTCTTAAATAACTGTCAAATTTTATCTGACGAATTTTTCTTGTACCGTTTAATTGTTACTAACAAAGTTGCCACGCGATGCTGGATATCATTTTGAAACGACGAGACATATGATTGTTACAATTAATATTTGATACAGTGTCGTGTTTATATTTACTTTTTGGCTTGAAAGATCTCTAGTTTTCTCAGCTTAAATTTCTTGGGCAAAAATTAAAGAGACAACGTTGCAGATTTACAATTGTGAAAGAAACAAAAAATACGGTTGAGTATGTACAAGCTATGGAATGGAAGGGATATTTGTGGTACAAAGAAGTGTATCGTTAGACGTGGCTGCTGAAGTTAATTAAGTTTTCGTATGTTAATTATGCTGTTACTCGAGAGAAAATAGGGCTGGGTGCAATTGTTGCATTCCCACGATATTTCATGATTGAATTTAATTTGTTCGTTTCATTGTGAAGAATTTCATGCGGCTAATGTATTGTAATTCTTGTATTTACTGAGTATTGATACGTAAAATCGTTTCTCATTGCTGTATTTTCTTTTGCGTTACTCGAAAAAGTACGAGTTCAGCGTTTTATTTCATTTATGTATTTTTAATTTTGAAATATACTCTATAAGTAATATAGTGTCTGTTTTTTAATTCCGGTATTCTAGGAATATTTTTATTTTACGTCTAGTTCGTTTTGACAGCCCTTTTGGTACCATATTGAATACCTTAAAATCCCTAGATTGTGACTTAGGAATGTGGATCACGTTTACACCCAGTTACTTTGCATGCAGCTAACTTCAATAGATTAGTGTTCTACGTCAATAGCTGTTTGAAAAAGATTCAGCAACCAATAGCATTCTTGTTACTGGACATGAATTAGAAATTATGTTCCCATGTTGACTTATGAGGACCGGTTCGACCAAAAGTAACTGAGGTTTAACTGGCGAAATTAGCCAGATTCAGAATTTCCAGAAATACAGGAATCTGTTTGGCTCATTTCGTCAGTTAAACCTCAGTTACCTTTGGTCGAACAGTTCTAAGAACGCAACTATTCTGTAACATTGATTGTGCTCAGCAGAAGCACCGCTAAGGAAGCAAATTTCATTGGTCAAGTCTCACAACTGTTGAAAAATTTACGGTCAAATGACTAATCAGAAGTGTTTGAGTCCTCAACGGTGTTCTGCTGAACACAGTTATTGAATGCTTATAGAAGGCATGGTTAATTCCATGTGGCAAATATTACAGTCAGATTTGTAATATATTAGTTGATGTAACTACTAAATAATTCAAATATTTTTGTACGATAATTTTTAAACAAAATTAATAGCATAATTCATAAAAATCATGGGTAAATTAAACGTGACAATGTTACGCTATTTAACTAAGGAAGACTTTCGTGTGTTGACAGCAGTAAGTATTTTGGTGTGATTATTCTTGTGGCAGAAACAATTTACTATACTTTATTATAGATTGAAATGGGTATGAAAAACCATGAGCTGGTACCGGGCTCATTGGTTGCACAAATTGCAAACTTACGTCATGGTGGTGTTCACAAATTATTGAAAGAGCTTTGTAAACACCGCTTAGTCAGTTATGAACGCGGAAAACACTGTACGTAAGACATTATAACAATCACCGAGCTAATTATTACCTATAAAATAAAATTGACTATACTTTTTCAGACGATGGTTATAGGCTTACAAATTCTGGATACGACTATTTAGCATTAAAAGTCCTAGCATCTCGTGGAGTATTATCTTCTTTTGGTAATCAAATTGGCGTTGGCAAAGAATCAAACATTTACATTGTTGGAGACGAGGAAGGAAATCCTGTCTGTTTAAAACTACACAGATTAGGCCGTACCTGCTTTCGTAATATTAAAGGCAAAAGAGATTATCATCAGCACAGAAAATCTGTTTCGTGGCTGTATCTATCTAGAATATCTGCTACTAGAGAGTTTGCTTACATGAAGGCTCTTCTGGACAGAGGATTCCCAGTACCAAAGCCAATTGACTTCAATAGACATTGCGTTGTTATGGAGCTGGTTGAAGGTGGACCCCTGTGAGCATAACAATCAGAATAAAATTAATAGAACAATGCATAAATAAAAATACAATGTACACTACTGTATATTTTTTAGATGTGGTGTACATGAAGTAGATGATATCGAAGCTTTGTATGATGAGTTAATGGATTTAATTGTAAGACTTGGAAATCATGGTGTCATTCATGGAGATTTTAATGAGTTTAATATCATGATAACTAATGAGGGTAAGCCAATCATTATTGACTTTCCTCAAATGGTATCAACTGAACACGTTAATGCTGAAGTCTATTTCGAGAGGGACGTCAACTGTATTCGTGATTTCTTCAGACGACGCTTTGCATATGAAAGCGAGTTATATCCATCATTTAAAGATATATCGTATGTAACAAAAAAAAAAACATTTTTATTTTATTTGTCATTCGACTAAAAATTATATTTTAATATTATAGACGTGAAGATTGTATAGACGTTGAAATTAAAGCCAGTGGTCTCACAAGACAAATGGAAAAAGATTTACTAATAGAAATGGGTATGGAGGAGTGTGAAGATACCAATGAAGAAGAAAAAGATAAAGAAAATATCGAAAACACCCAGGAAGAAATAAATTATTTGCAAGATCAAGTAGAACGAATAGTGGAACGCGACTCAAACAAAACGCGGGAAATAGAATCAATGGAGTCAGTTGAAAAAATTAAGGAGACTACAGCAAACATTGATAAATTAAAAATTGATGAGAACGTTGCGTTAAGATCTGACTCTAAAAAAAAGATTACAAATTACCCAGTTGCAATTAATACGAATGTAGATGAAAAAGATGATCGGTTTACAGATATGCAAAAAAATATTCTAAACTCTGAAGAAAGAGACGCCATTACTGAATTAAATATCACACAGGCAACTTACGGTTCAAATAATGAGTCGTCCGACGATGAATTTCAGGATTCACGAAGTGTCAGAAGTGCTTCCACAGCGGCGACTATCGCACCTGAAGTAATAAAGCGTCGAATAAGACAAACGTTGGAAAAACGCGAAAAAAAAGGTCAGTCGAGGAAAATATTGGCAAAGGGAGAAGCTAGCGCCACGACACGGACACGACGTGAAAACCGCGACACTATTCAACAATCCAGTGGCATATGGGGTTGGGAATAAATAATTAACGTAATATTTAAACTTCAAACGAAATATTACATCATGCTAACTGTAAGATTTTGGAAAATAAATCCTAAAATGTAATCTATTATGTTTTATCTTTTCAATTAATCCTAACATGATTTCCATGCAAACGGTCTCATATTGACATTGGGTCTAAAGTCTTGATTCTTGATTTTGGGTGTTGGACCCATTGGTCTCGTGTCGTTACTCGTTGCTAAAGCAATGAGAGTCAGTAAAGTGGTCATTACCAATAAGACAGAAACAATATCATTGTCAGGTTGCAATATACGTTGAATGTGTGACATGAATCTGAAAAAAAATCTGATTAGGAGTCAGAGTCAAAATTCAAAAGACAAAGGTCATGGTGATTGTGAGTGAGCACCAACGGCGCTCGGGCGTCAATTCGTTTGGCTATTCTTGTCAATACAATTTAAATTGAATAAAGATTACAATGAGAAAATGAATTTTGCTTCTGTTCAAGAGATTAATGAAATTCCTTATATTTTTGTAGGGAACAAAATCAGGCGAAATTGCTGTTCTTGTTGAAATGGGTGCGCCTGAAATTCAAGTACCGTTTATCAATGCACTTGTATGATACAATATTTTAGTCTGCCAACTACTTTGTCATCTATTTTGTCATTTCTTTCCATTCCCTTGCACGATGGAAAGAAACATCTGAAACAAGTGACGCGTGTCTGATCTACGTATACGACGACTTTACCTACTGACCACGAATATACCTATAATGTACCGTGTAATAAAATTATGAGGAATCCTGAAAATCTCTACGTTGTTTTAATGAAATTTTGCCTTTGTTACTTTCGCATTGCTACAATATGTCTTAGATAATTTTAGCTCTCTTAATTTCTCGCAGTAAAAAATTTTTCTACACTTAACTCCATTAGTCACATACGAATTTTTTATTAAAATCATAGGGGTTATAGCGGATTTGATAAGATAATAGGATTATGAATTATGAAACTGTCAATTTCGGCGTGATATAAGACGGATAATAAAATTCTCTACTTAACGATAACACGTGATAACACATAACGACTACTTAAGTTTTACAACGACAAACCATTGAAATTTTTGAGATACAAAAATTCCCTTGAAAATAATACAGTTAAATTAATCCAAACTGTCATAAGAACAAATATCCAATTTTTCTCTGTCTTAATTACATCAATCGTAGTTCAGTACAAGTGAAGAAAAAAGGCATAGAGAAAATACCGAAAATCAGCCCCTACTTATTAAGCTTTTAATGGAAATATTGTTCGTTAATTAAAATTATTTAATTAAATTAATCGTATACGGATAATACAACCATGTGAATTAACACCTTTAAATCGTCTAGAGTGACACATTTAGAAATATACGAGGTCGGTGACCGACGTTGTGTTTAGTATATCCGACTATAGCATTTTCATGTAGTTAAGGCGACTGTTTCACAAGTGAACGCTACGTTTGGCCGTCGGTTATAAATGCTACTATGGAAATAGTGATAGCGTCGGTCTCGCGCCTATATATGCGACGGCTTCAGCGTCGCTGCTTCACTTCGTTAGTGCTTGCCAATCGCGAATCGGAAAAGTCGTAACCCAAGTCTGCGTAGGAAGTTCAGCGTCGAGGAAAAGCATCGAGTCCAAAAGGTCAAAGAAGAAAATTCGAAAATCATGGCCGTTGAAAATCTGACAGCCGTCCTTCATGGCATCAATGACATACGTCTGGTTAGTTTTGAAAAATTACAAAAATCCCCGCTTCGTTCCAGTAGTTTAAAAATAAAAAATGCTAACTTGAATCGTTAAGAAAAAAAAAGAGCTAAATTTGTCGAATACGTAAATAAATTATACAAAAGTTCAATAACTTAATTTATTTCTATTTTTCAATGTCAAAATCAACTTGGATCTCACTCGTGTCACTTGAATTGATTAACACAGCATTTAACGACAAATCCAAATCATTCTCAAGTCTCTACATCTTTCTTACTTCAAATTCATAGAATTTTGTTTTTCAAAGTAAAGCCAAAGAATGTCAAATAATTTTCTTTATTCCGCACGTGTAGTCGTCCAACGTATTTCTAGAAGCCTTGGAATATCGTATAACGTTAATTAATGGTAATTAAAAATTATCATATCAAAGCACTCGTGTTTACTCCTATTAATACTCAGTGCACGTTTGAACGACTGCTTGGATTTCCAGTTGCGTAATGTACGCCGTCTCGGTTATCTAAAGAGGGCAAAATCGTGTAAATTAAAAAATAGAAAACTACCATATCTTGAAGCAACCGCAAGATAAATTCCCTGATCACCATGGACCACGTGACTCTCACATTAAACCCTGCGAATCAACAACGCTAATAAAATTGTTAGGTCCAGGTTGATAATAAAAAAATATCAAACGAAGTGATAAAAACTTACTCGCTTTATCAGCTGCAAGGAATAACCTTGGCAATGACGACAATTCACACCTCCAGCCACGACCCTGATACTGTGACGTTACAGCTGACACTGCAGCCTTACTTGATCGATTATAAAAGCCACACAGTCAAAAGAAACTTGCAACGCTCCAACCCAGTTTACACAAAAGTCCCAGCAGGCTGCAAACGACCCAGTGTATACAAATATGACAAAGCACAAACTTTGTATGAGATTTGGAAATTAACAAAAACAAAAATTGTTCTTTCCAGGAAAACACACCAGTCGAAGAACCTAATGACGACGGTGAGCTTTCAATGAGAAAATATATGCTATGACGTGACAGCAATACTGATAAGGAACAATTGATACTGTGATATAATAGCAGTACATGCTTAATGAAAGTCCAGTTATATTCTGTCACTTGCGTCATCATGAGTTTACGTTATAGGAAGTATCATTTTCACATTAGATAGGATATGTATATATATGCCTTAAGAGAATACCTTTATATATATGTATACATATATATAAGCGAGTTCAAGGATGCATCCTGGAATAGAATCAGCACGCTTGTCACCCTAGCAATTTGTGACTCGCGTTATACTCGAGGACTTGATTCTATTTAAATCACCATTTGATTTGCAGTTGATTCACTGTCATGTAATCATGTTACACAGCTTCCTAGTGGGAGACGTCTGATGATGATAATTGGTATCACGCGATTCATTCTTTATTATAGAAGTGCTGCTGGAAATGGCCTGCGTGGGAATTTGCGGTTCTGACGTTCATTATCTTGTCCATGGTCGAATCGGTGACTTCATTGTTGATAAGCCAATGATCATCGGTCACGAAGCAGCTGGAGTCGTGTCGAAGCTAGGAAAGAACGTTAAGAATTTAAAGGTAAAAATATTGAAATTTTGTTGAAAAAGGGATTTTTAATATTTTTTATCGATTCTAGGTAGGAGACCGTGTCGCTATCGAACCTGGTGTACCTTGTAGGATTTGTACTTTTTGCAAGGAGGGAAAGTATAATTTGTGTCCGGATGTTATTTTCTGTGCAACTCCGCCAGTTCATGGGAATCTTAGACGTTATTATAAACATGCTGCTGATTTTTGTTTCAAGTAAGAACAAATGGATAGACGTTGTTTGTTACGTAAATAGATTTTTTTGTTCGATTAGTATTTTTTAATCAGTACTTTACTTGACCCCATGACTATTTTTGACATTATTTATCATGGAATTGACCGACGGTCGGTATGTTATCCGTTGGGTCGGATCAGGTCAGATACTTGAGATTGAAAAACTATATTTTTTGACATGTAACTGACAATCAATTCAATTTTGTACTGATTCTTTCTGCTGAATTAATCTGGACTTTTTGTATTTTTAGATTACCTGATAACGTTAGCCTCGAAGAGGGTGCTTTACTGGAGCCGTTGTCTGTTGGTGTTCATGCCTGCAAGCGGGCTTATATTGATATTGGGTCTAAGGTCTTGATTTTGGGTGCTGGACCCATTGGTCTCGTGTCGTTACTTGTTGCTAAAGCAATGGGAGCCAATAAAGTGGTCATTACCGGTAAGGCAGAAGCAATAACATTGTCAGGTTGCAATGTACGTTGAATGTGTGACATGAATCTGAAAAAGAAATCTGATTAGGAGTCAGAGTCAAAATTCAAATGACAAAGGTCATGGTGATTGTGAGTGATAAAACAATGAATGAACTTGTTAGACTTACAGATTACTGTGTGAATATTCATTAAGATTGTGAATTATTTGATTTACCGTCATTCGAGTCTACGAATAACAGCTGTTTGATTTTGCGATCCTTTTTCAGATTTACTACAAAGCAGATTGGACGTAGCAAAGGAATTAGGCGCGGATGAGACTTTTTTGATAGAGAAAGGAGTTTCCGAGGAAGACAACATTAAGAAAATTCATGAACTCTTTGGCGAGGCGCCTAATAGGACGATAGATGCCAGCGGTGCTGAGGCGTCGATTCGCTTGGCTATTCTTGTCAGTAGAATTTAAATTGAACAAAAATTGCAATGAGAAAGTCAATTTTGTTTCTGATCAAGAGATTACTGGAATTTCTTATATTTTTGTAGGGAACAAAATCAGGCGGAATTGCAGTTCTTGTTGGAATGGGTGCGCCTGAAGTTCAAGTACCGCTTATCAATGCACTTGTGAGAGAAGTTGATATCAGGGGCGTCTTCCGTTACGTGAACGAGTAAGTCGACTGATACCATACTTGGATAAAAAAAATGTTTAGATCACAGTATATTAATTGTATAAATTTTTCTTCAAATTTCAGCTATGCCGATGCCTTAAATCTCGTAGCTACTGGAAAAGTCAACGTGAAGCCATTGATAACGCACAATTACAAAATTGAAGAGACACTTGAAGCTTTCGAAACTGCCAAAACCGGACGTGGCGGCGCCATTAAAGTCATGATTCATTGTAAATAATTTAATTAAAAAAATAAGATTCCGTATATTGTAATTTAACACGAGATTAAGTACACAGATGCTTGGACTAAAATCTTGTTAAAAAGTTGTTGTAGAAACTTGTGAAAAAATGTTGAATAAAAAAAATCCCACCGTATGTTGTCTTTGTAACAAAATATAGTTAACAATGCGAGCTTATTAAACGATCGGATGCTGTATCTATTTTTTGTAAGATTATAGTTAAATAAAATATTCTATTCTTCTAGCCACTTTTTCATTTGGTTTGCCACTTTTTTCCATTCCCTTGTACGATCGAAATAAATGTCGGAAACAAGTGACACAAATATGATATAGGTATACGAGGACTTTATCTACCGATTACGATGTATATCTGTAATGTACTGTGTGATGAAATTATGGGAAATCCCAGAATTCCCTATGTTATTTCAATGGATGATATCAGGAAACGTAAATCAACGTTGCAGCCAGTAGAAGTATTTTTCAACTGGAGTCATACACGCGTCTTATGGACCATTAATATCATGAGTCGTAAAACTAATGGAAAGTTGGCAGCAGCTGTTCAGATGTCAATACGTTCAATTTCTCGGCTGGTAAATGTGTACTTTAGTAGAGACAAATTTCATTGGAATAAACCTAATTACAATTATTTACATAGAGTTAAGTATATGCAAAAGGTGATGTGTGTGCTAAACTGAGTGATAAATAAAATTGTGAATTCTAACATGAATATCTAAAGTACCTACAATCATAGGTTATGATACTGCGTATCATAAATAGATAATCAATTGATTAGAAAGTGAATGATAAAGAAATTCATTTGTTTGTTATAGTTCGGTGGTAAGAGTGCGATGGCCGTGACAGAATTTCCAAAAACCCTACGTGAATTTGGTTATGACTTTGATGCAGGTATTTATTTTCCTATAGACTGTCAGAACTTTTATCCTGTATTTCAAGGCTGCCAATTTAACTCGTATAAAATCCCTATGTCTTTGCTCAGATGGTAAACTTCGAAAACTGGATGAATCCACTGGTCTGACTACTCAAGAGGGTTTTGAATTTAATGTCAGTAAAGATTTGCAATATAATCAAAAACGATACGAAGCACTCGGAGAGGTAAATAATAAGAAATCTTTTTTTTTACTTGATATATTACCGACTGAGTTTAATTTAAACGTACTTATCGACCGTAGGTACTCAACGAGTACGTTTATGGATTGCTGATAAAGGAAGGCTTGAAAAGATTACCAGTGCCAAAAGGTGGTAGCACAGACACGAATTCGAAATCCTTTATCTTCTGTAGCGACAGAGCGCTGGAGAATGATAAGCTGATAATAATTATTCATGGCAGCGGCGTGGTCAGGGCTGGACAGTGGGCAAGACGTTTGATAATAAATGATAATTTACAAAGTGGCACGCAGATACCGTACATCCAAAAATCGCACGAACTTGGATATGGCGTATTGGTTTTGAATACTAACGACAATCAAAGAATTGTTGCCGGAAAGCCCCAAAAAATCCATGTAAGTCTGTACGATGCTTACTATAAAATTTCTTGAAATTACTAAAACTATTACTTAACTATTTTCAGGGAAGCGAGGATCCTTACCAACATCTTGACACAGTTTGGAACGACTATGTTCGACCATCCAAAGTCAAACACATAGCAATTATAGCTCATAGCTATGGCGGAGTCTGCGCTATGAAATTCGTCAGTTTTTCATTTTTTCCTTCTATCCCAAACAAAGCTCGTACTCGACAATAACAACAATCGCATGGTTACTGTTTCACAGGCACTGAAAAACGTGGATGAATTTACCAAAAGAATATTCGCCGTGGCTTTGACTGATTCCGTGCACTCGTTACCCTCCAAGGGAACGGATCACATTGTAAAGGTAAGAAAATACCAACAATTGCTAGTGAATGAAATCCAAAACGCAAAATACACACAAAAATAAATTCTCACCACGTAAAGTAGTTATCGCACTGTCTCCTTAGACCTTTGAAATGTCATTAATAATGACTGCGATTCGTGATGCAAGATCTTTTACGTAAGACGGTAGCATCGTACTCAAACGATAATCATCGCAACAGACCGTGACCATCAATCGTGTACTAGGAGTTGAAAAAAAATGAGACAAAAGTTAAATAAAATAAAAGCACGCAGATCATTCGCCCATCTGGCATCATTGTCTCCATGACAATGAAACCGCATGACTTCTTTTATTAGCCTTATACGTTACCAAGTGGATCCTTGAAAGTTCACTAAAATCAGTACCCAGTATATGTGCCATATCAATCTCAGCATGAGGTACATGAAATTCTCAAAATTTTATTAGGATAATTTCTAATAATCCTAATAATTAATCTTGATATACTTAATAATATATTTTCAAATTTTATCATTCCTGGGCTGTTATCCTTAGTATTTATGTTGCTATCGCAATTACATACTGTCCACGTATACTTAATACTTTGACATCTGCTACCCCCATTGTACAAAAAGACAATGGCACTGCGTGACTTCTTCCTCCATTAGCCTACTACGTTACCGAGTGGCACTCGCTAATATTTGTCCACCCGGTAGGACCAGTGTCAATATATAAGTTTCTGGGCATGGAGTTTGACGAGGGGTCGAACAAGGGGTGGGTAATTATCGAATGTCAGTGGCTCTTCGTTTCACGTCATCCAGATTGCAGGTTGTTCAGGGAGACGTTGTCTGTTCTCCCTTGGGAAATTAGCGTACGTAGAAACGAATCTATACATATATATACACCCATATATATATATATATATTTTTTTTTAATACATCACACTCACAGGCAAAGGTTCCAGGATGTCAAAGACAATTTTTTGTTGACGCACAACCCATGAAAAATATCTAAAAAGGACAGAAAATCTTGATAATTGCTATCATCCCCTAAATAAAACATTGAAATTATTTCTAAATAATATATATATATGTTTTATATTCAGCCTGTATTAGCTTCTACCATGTTATAAGCCATCCAACATAAGGACTATCTCAATCAGAATAGAAGACACCCCGTAGAGTCACGTTACCGCAGAAATATAGGTACAGGGGCTGCACTCGGGGGATGAATGTCGTGCTCTGACAATGGCCGGTGTTCTCTCCTCCCTTTCTCGCTTCCTCCTCTTCACTGGGAGAGTCGAGTGAAGTAGCTGCAGAGAGAAGTGGCTATCTGGTACAAGCTTCGCCAGGAGCCTATACAGAATACAGTAATACCCATCACCCCTTATTCCACCCCAATGCTATGGGAGCCACTAATGTCTAATGGGATCCTTGGCTCTGAATACTGAAACATAGTTGAGAAATGATTTTTTTAATATCTTTTTTTCAATTACAAAAGATTAAACAAGAATCCATTAACTCGTCCACCTTATGGGTCGTTTAATTAAATAATTTTTTATTAAAAAAAATATACATACACACGTTACCTTGAAACGACTCAGGCAGATCAGATCTTGCAACGCTTTTCCTTCACTCATCAATCCATCTTATATGCGCATGCGCAATAGGGCGATTACTCCTACATCCTTTTCGTATTCTTTTCTCTAATTCTCAAGAGACGATTGCGCGATGCTACCTCAATGATGATTAATTGATCCAAGGACGCAATGTGGTTGCTGCGGCACTTGGCTACTACCGTTACCAGGAACGGAATTGGCATCTATAAATATATAGAGATTATTATATTCATATAGATAATGTTAGCGTTAGAAATCTCTAGTAGCTTCTTGGTATGTCTATATATTGTATATGATCACCCATGACGAAAAATATATATATATATATAAACACAGCAGCAGTCGATGATTGCATTATTAGACGCTTCGCGTAATTAATTAAAGTGCCTGGACAAACAGGCGAGACTCCTGAAACTCGTAGGCATTCCGCGCAGGAAACTTTGGTACTTTGGGTAAATATAATCGGCGAGCATTTCCCATGGGAATGGCGGAACGCCAGTAAAAGCCGCAGCGAGAACGATCAGAAATTTCACTGTTCAAGCAGCTGCATTTATACCCTGAGTACACGTGCACTCTCTCTCTATGTATATATACGTGCACACATGTGTATACCTATAGCTGTACTTCCATGCCGTACATACCCGAGCAGATACTACCTGTTATAATGTACAGAAACTGGTGCGATTTCTGTGTTTGCACAATGCAGTGTACCCGGCGTGTCAACATGAAAATGCTAGTTGATGCGTTCATTGCGGATTTGCCAAGTGATACCAGCATCCAGTTGGTATTAGCTGAACCAATTCAGATGAATTGATCTTGAGAGGAGTTTAACCAGAGGGATGCGGATCCTATAACAAAATACATTATTACTATTTTTTTGGAGATTTTTATGAAAATTTTTTTGGGTGCTAATCAAATTTCTATCCGGTTGTATTTACCTTTGAATTTTTTGTGCGCGTATTACGTCGCAGATATGTATATCCGCCGGAAGCGTATCTGTTTGTGCTGATATTGCTCGGTATCGTTAGGTATTCGTTTACGGAAGTCACGTCTTCGGCTTGCGGTCTTGCGGTTGCAGGTGGCTGGAAATTGGGTATCGCTTCAAGAAGCCTTTCTGGCCATTGTGAATTAGACCTTAGGTCGCTGATATAATATTTGACACGTACTTGAGTATCCTCGGTTGTAATTTTTGGTTAATGTTTGAAAAATAGAAATTTTTTTTCTTTTAGGAATTTAACAGATTCTTTGGGATTTCATGTAAAAATGACATTTTTCAGATTTCACGTAACTGGGTGGCGTCGAATAATCCTCTTGATACGCCCGAGTTGTCCCTCAGTGGTGACGTCGAGCGAGTTTCAAGTGGTGAGATATAAGATTTTTCTTTTTCTCAAAATTTTGTAATTTTACAAGTTTTTATACTTTATTCAATATTTCAGGACACAACACTCACGAGATGACGTCATGGTCGTGTATCGAGTCATTGTTTAAATTTCTGGAAGATCGATACAAGACTGTTACATCCAGGACTGAATTATAGAATATAAAATTAATAATAATAATAAGAATAATTTTAATCACCATGCTTTTTCAAAATAATGATAACGATGTTTCGATTAAGTGTAACGAGCTATGAATATATGGTATAAGGTATACTTGCATCTTTTTCTTCCAATGTCACAAACTCTTCTCAGGTCGATACCGTCTTGCCTTGTTTTTGGGACAAAAATGGATAAGAAAGCCAAAAAAAATAATTTTGTCTCGATGATGAATCTTCTCGACCATACCGACCCTTTTGCACGAGCGACAAAGTGCAGAACAGCAACCGCACCTTTCTAATTGGATTACGATAATCACGTTAGTAACATCCACCCAGCAAATAAGCAGCTAACGTCTAATGCTCCACAGATACGATCGTTAGAAAGCGTGAATGCGTGACCGTTTCCAGGTCTTAACAACCCCTATGTTGCCGGATATACAAGAAAGCTGGAAAAAAGAAATAAGAAAAAAATTAATAAAACGTCACCAAGAAGTAAAATGACAGAATATAACGAGTCGTGGAAGAAAAATTAAAATAATATGTAATAGGGGTTGTAAAAATTAAAAAAAAAAAAAAATGTTTTTCACATCCACCGATATGAACTATCAAGATTGCTCTGGAGGTCACGTCTCGGATTTTATCGATAGGGGTTGTGGGTGGGGTAAAAGGGACAAAAAAGACTTCATCCCCTGCTGGTCGCAAACTATCCAACGAAATGGCGGACAATCTTCCTTATCAGACGGTCATAAAAATATCATCGGTCAACAGGCAAAACTTTGGGTCTCGTTCCCAGTGCGTACATAAAAAGCTTACTGGAAGAAAAACTATGCGGTAAGTTGGAGATAGGGATCTTATATAGTGGCTTATAAATGATGCGCAGGGTCCATCGCGAACTCGGACTGTTCTCACCCAGCCACCCACAACCCCAACCTTCTTTAGATAAATGGCTGATGAGAAGAGGCAAGAAGAGGGAAGAGAAAAAAGGGAGGACAGGAAAGAGGACGGGGGGTGGATCAATTTCTGAACGATTGACAGAAGTTGAGTTCATGTTTGTAATATAAAAAAGAAAGATTCAAGGCGAAGACTTCATATGCGAAGATGCCTTCCTTTAATGGTGTAGTTTATGGGGTGAAAATCTTTGAAACTTTTTTAAGACGAAATGTCAATGGTTATTATGGTTGAATTTTGTATGGTATATGTATATATGTATATATAGGTAGGCTAAGAGGTTCAACTAAATTAAGAATCTAAAAGTTTTTAGGGCTGATATTTATTCCCTTGGTATTTCGTCGTGTCGGCCATCGGGTTGCGGGCGCTTCTAATAATAAAGCTCACGGGGCAAAAAACACCCCAGAAAAGTTAATCGCTCCGGTTTGCTGGTTGTCATGTGGGTGATGGATGGCACCCCTGACGTCACGCGCCATTTTTAGCCCTGGCTTCTGTCTGGGCAACCCCTGAGAGTAAGTTATTACCACGGGCACAGTAGTGTTGAGGGGTTGTGGCGCCGTTTTATTTCTAGTGGATCCGATTGTCCACCCTGGTTTTCTATCGATCTTTACAAGAACTACCCCTGTAGGCACTGATGTCGGTGGTAAGTAGGTATGGTTGACAACTGTAGTATCCGGTAGAACGTACAGAGCTGGTTTACCCTGTTGATAATATAAGGTGAGAGTAGGAGAAAAGAAAAGTTACCCTTAAAATATAGAGTCTGGTTAAACTACCCCTAAGAAAGTGGCTACTACCAATCAAGCCCTTATTCGCGGGAGAGAGTGGTGGCAGACATTTTCAGGTTGAATTATGTGGAAGGGCGTGTAGGTATATCACCTTCGTGACGATAGGGGTGGTTACCTCGCGAGTTCGCGTGGGAGGTCATGACGGGTTAGGGGTAGGTGAGTCGACCCTCGACCCTCAACCAATCACGATCCACCCTGTCGAAGCGTCTGCCAATGAGAATCTCGTGGGGTGACCCGGTGCGCAATCCTCCTTACACTTCATCCTGGAAAACCCTCCGCCCTGAGGGGGGGAGGGAGGGGGGTTGCACCCTTCTCCTCTTTCCCTGGAAGTACAAAAAAAAAAGTAAGAGGATTTTCGAGAAAGTCAAACCAGGCGTATGTAAAGAATTCTTACAGCGTGCTCTAAGCTTAAGACGGGTGTGTGAGAATTATTTTTCGTTATCCAACCCTTGTCAACGGGGTGGTATTTTCTCCTATACCACCACCACCCTTCGCGCAGTAATTTGATCGCATTCCCCTTTTTTCTACTTTGTCGATATTCTGATTTTCGATACTCATAGGTGAAAGCAATGGTAAACGTTGGGGTTTCGCGAGATGTTAAATCCATCTGAGATTTTGGAAGGGGTGAAATCGCATTAGGGGTGCTGCCAACGGCACCCCTCGCTTACGTTCTACTACCAAAAGAGTCGATATCATCTATTCTAATACCGATGCCGAAGCTGGTGTAAATCTCTGCAGACAAATTCGAAATCCTTCTCGTGAGATTTCTTAAGTCAGCACCCCATTTGGCAGACTGGCGCAACGCCACCCTCTCTTTAACATACATGCCCAAGTATCTAAATTCTCATAGGGGGGTTGAAAACCTTTTCTACTGTATCTTATAGGATTACGATCGTTGGCTGAGATTTTTTCCCCTTCTACCCACAATTAGTCTCATCCCCTTCAATCCCCTTTAAACATTTCAGCCACAAGATACAAAATTTCTGCAGAACACGTGTATATAAATTTCAGATTGGCGATAAGGGTGAAAAAATAAATGTAAATGGTATTTTAGCTTTTTTTTTGAACTTTTTAAGCTCCCTGTCACTTCTGAGTAATATATGCTTCTATAATTGCTCATATGGTATCACTGCGTATGTTGTAAATTGTACGTGTATATGTACATGCATGGTACGTATGTACATATATACACTGGACGTATACCTATAGTAATACAATGTGTACTAAAACGACACGAGCACCGTAGCATTATAGCGTTACAGTACTGGCGTGTGTTATCGACTGGGGGTGGTCTGGTAATTACTTCCTTGGGGTTGGAGGCGTGCGCGCGCCCCCTGGGGGTGCGGTCAGAGGTCACCCCATCCAGCGAAACCACCCCCGGGCAGCCAATCAACGCTCTACGCACTTCCTGTCTGGGTTATAGAGACACGCAGCCCGCGTGTGTCACGCACCCACGCACCACCATCGAATGGAACCCAAAACCAACCCCTGATGAACTCTTCTCCTCTAACCCCTAAAATACGACATATGCTTCACTTTCCCTGTTCGCTCCACTTCATTCTGAATTTGTACAGTTGTTTACAGCAGTGCTGCCATGGTCTTGAAAGAAAATAAAAAAGTAGAAAAAACCGTCGTCGACGAACGCTTTGAAAATTTACACCAAAAAACACACATCAACCCCTATAATACATCTTGGACTTAGTCACCACTCGAATTAAAAATCCTGACAAACTATTGTATACAAAAGCCAGACGTTTGTTTTGGAGTCTTTTCGGTTTCCTTTGTTCTCACAAAATTTATGGCCAGCAACCCCATATATATACCATACGCTATATACACATATGTACTGCCAACGGAAATAAAGCTACGAGCAAAAGCGTCGCGACGGAGACGCCAACGTCATGTTGCACTCGTATGGGCAGAAGTGTAGCTCGTCACGTCTAATGATAGATGATCGTAGGTGCATCCATCTAATTAAAAATCTCGTCGAGCCACCATAACCTCGACATAAAATATAACGCGAGTTAATCGGAGTTGAGATTTTTTTGGCTGAGTCCAAGCTTCATTAGCCCCTCTAATGTGTCTTGCGCCCTCGAGCCAAAGAGATACTACTTGGGTCCCTTTTCTCTTGGGCCCGCATAGAGCCGCTCTTCTTGACCGGTAGGGATGGCCGAGTGAAGTGACTGATGAACCGCGCGCTAATTACCTCCTTTTGTGCCTCATAATACGAGCATATTAATAACCCGCGTTTATATGCTTATGAAAAATGAATATCTATCTCTCCCTTACCCATTTGAGATTATACTGGGCCTTATAGGTATCTGTATATATATTACATATATATTCATATGGATAAGTACACTCATGGTTCACCATATGTGAAGCACAGGCCTCCATTATATATGGCGAAGATTTTTCGTATCATCTCATTATAATTTCTCACCTTTCATTATCCATGTCAATTGGCCACCGGTAGTCAATGGATAATTTTTCATAATGGCACCAGTTAACTAAGGTCTGTTGGTTGTGAATCATCTATACAATTTTGTACTTGTATTATGTAGTCGGAAGTTGATATTAATTGATCTGGTGATAGACGTGGGATGGATGCTGTGAAAGACAGGGGTATGTTAGCGTATGGATTTTTAAATTTTGACTAAGTTTATTACTGGTGATTATGTATGTTACAGTGGTGAAATTTCTTGGTATTATTTTATCGTAATGGGTTTTCGTGGGAACGACTCCTGAAGGACGATACTTGAGTTTTCATAAAGGTCCTGACATTTTGGTGAAACCCTTGAGACACTGAGGAAATGAACCCTTCCTGACATTACAGTGGATGCGACATATTCTGACATTCCACGTGACATCATGCTCATTCTTAGGTACTCGTCCATCCTGCAAGAACCTTTCGTTTAGAGATTTTTAATGATTTTACGGATTTGTAAAATTGATTGTAACGAGAGGAAATGAAAATAAATAAATATATGGAAATTAATTATTGTGCTGTGAACTAAAAAATTGTAACAAATGTATTGGTACTGAAAATTTCAAAGGTATCCTGTGACTTTATGCCTTTTTCATTATACAAGTGTAATTGATTGAAGTAGGATGAGAATTACTTGAAAGTGCTACACTTTTGTTACACTGCGAAGTGCACTTAAGTTGATGATTTCAATTCTTTGACAGGAGTCATGATCAGCACTTTAAATTCTGAAATTAAATGTTTCTGGTCTTTGAAACAGGGAGAAAAGTGAATTGATAACTGATTTTATATCTAAATATAATGACAAGACGTCTCAGTGATAGTGAATAGCGGATATATGATCCGTTCAATTTGTAAATGATGAATTAATCAAATCAGGAGTTTTAATAAATGATTCGTTTAGGAAGACTCTAATAAAAACATATGTGCCCACATAACAAAAATATGCAATAAATTCATAATTCAGTCAGTTTTCGCTGAAGCACTTTGGTAATATTAAACGCGCACACAGTACAACCCATAAGGGGGCATCCACAAAGCAAACGGCAAGGCTCAAAGCTCAAAGCGTAAATCCAAACCCTTATGAAGCTCTACGTCATTACTCAACCCTCAACGCGATGCTAAAAATTGAAAAGCTACTGGTAATACCAGAGCACATTTTATATTTGACATAAATGATGTGCCGTCAAATGATAATTAAAATGTTCATATAAAAGCATGAAATAAGAAGATACTAAAAACAATATAATGTAGAATATTGAATTGATTCTTTAAAAAATTGGAAAAACAAATGTTGTAAATTCACATACCTCTTTATTAAATATAAATAACAATATTTCTATCAGTACTGCGGTCCCATACAATGTTGAAAATAATTAGGCTATCGAATACAGTTCAGTACCTTTAATTTTGATTTATAGATTATATTTTCTCAGATCGGTTAGAAAAATCATGTGGCAAGTATAGGCAGTGAATGTCGTCTGTTGCCACAAAGTATGACAGTAACGTTTGCTAGTAACGTATTTCCTATCCCGTTGCATAGGAAACGTAGTAAATGTCTTTTGCAGCCATAACGTTCTCAGCATTATAGTCGAAATAAATCGTCCTGATATAAGTACCCCTTGTGCGGCGCAAGGTTTAATAACGCCGCACGTCCATAAGCATGTAAGTTATTTATAATGGATCAAGGATCACCGTGTGCTATGTTCCTTCTGGAAGCAAGGATACAAAAACCCATTGAAGCCAAAATTTTGTAAATCATCATCTGGTAATCAGCATTGTCTCAAAGGCTCCAATCGGTATCAGATGTTCCAATTCCTAAGATAATCAATCCTGTATAGGAAATAAAGCATCATTATTATATCATAGTAAAAATACAAAATTGAAACTCACAAATTCTTACTAGTTCTTAAGTTCGTTTCTCACCAAGTTAAGGGTAGGTGGCGCGTGCGCGCAACCCAAACCACCTGAGTTCGTAAAGTCTAGTGACTCCATCAGCCCCAGAGGATCCCCGCCCTATCCACCTTCGTGGTCGGAGGTTGAAATCAATACTCAGCTCGTCCAGAGTCTCGCGCCACATCCGTCTGTCCACCTTAGCTTAGCCGGTGGTTTTGCGTTCTTTTTCCACTAGCTAGAACCCTGGTCCTGGTAACAGAGGTTTCTGTGAAGAGTTCAGACAGAGAGCAAGCTAGGCTCTGGAAGTTCTTAGGCAGTATCCTCTTTAGCCATGGCTCTTGAGATCTTTGTGTATAAAAATCTGTAAATGAATAAAATATGGTACTTTAATTATTTGGTAACCAGGTGTAACAATTTAGTAGATGAAAATTAGTAACATTAAGGTGTCTTACTTTGAAGTCTACTGGGTGGTATCAGGTGATTGTAGTGGGATGGTACCTGGAGAACTTTTGTGATTTTTTAAAAAATGTTTCTCTGAAGATTCCTTGAGTCAAAGTGATGGAAGTCCGTGATCCTAACGACTAATAAGTATCTAATAAGGTAAAGCGTGATCCTGGCAAGAATGGTAGCGTGGGATATTACAAGCTCCATTAATCAGACCGAGGCAAATTGACAGGCTCCACAATGAGGGAGACTTCAAAGGGAAGAAGAGTGCTGCTAGGAGGCCGGGTCGATTAATCTCGGCTGTGCGTACTCTTTAAAGGGAGAAGAAAGAGAGTGAGAAAAGTAAAGGAAAAAAAAAAAAAAAAAAAAAGAGAAGAGAAGAGAAATGAGTGAAAATATGTTGAAGATGACCCAATGGTTGTCAGTGGCAACTGAAACAATTTTAAAATCACATAAAAATTATAATTTTTGCAAAAAAACGTATATCACCTGATCGTCGTTGATTTTGGGGATTTAAAAAAAATTCAAATTTCGATTTCAAAAAATGTACTAAGAATCTCTATGATGATGTGAATGTACAACTGCTAAAGTTAAATCCAAAAGGGAAACGAATGGTAAAAACAGGTTGTAAAGGACAAGGGGGAAAAAATAGAACATGCAAGGGGAAACCAGTTGGTCAGTTTCATACGCAACAATGTCGCTTCTCTGATAATGAATACAGAGGGCGAAATGGTATCGTCCCGTAAAACAATGGTAGAGATTCGTTTTATATCAGCGTGGGTAGATCGCTGAGGATTTATCAATAGTATATCAAGAGCATATATATGTTGTATATAATATATACGTACCAGGACATGGATTCACCTGGCCATGCGGAATCCGACAATGTGGAATCCGAACACGGGGGTAGAAACAATACGTACGACCCAATGACTATGCGTACAGGGGTGCTGATTTCCGAGTGAGCACCTGGCAAGGGTAGTACGTTGCTACCTACCCCGTTCAACATTCCGGATATTAAACTTCAATGAGTGACCGGCCGGAAGTAATTAGATCAGCCTCTAAACGCTCCCGGAAGCAAGCATCGACGACTGATCTAAGGGCAGTTGTCGTCGTTTCGTGAATTGTCGCCATTATTCCATTCAGTCCATCCAGATTTTTATCGACACGATTTCACGCATTTTCATAATAGCCACTGTGAGACAGATGTACCTGACTTTACTGTAACAGAGAAAAGTATGTGTTTGGTCGGAAAGCGTGGGACAATTATGTGACGTAGCTAACAAAGCTCACTGTTAATTATACCACCTGCGATACCTTTATTAGTCCCTTTTTATTTATTTTTTCTACACTGATTCTCCACGCCGGTTACGCCCTACGTGCACAGATTAATGATCGAGAGACGTTCGGGTCAAGTTTTACACCTTCTCGCGTTACACAGTTTTACCTTGTGCCCTGTTGCTGTATTAATTTATTTTTTTATTGAATACATTATTGGACTAATACTTCACTGTTATACATAATATATCATGCTTATTGTATATTGAAGATTTGTCAATTTGATCGATTGCGAAGAGAAGGGATTGTCCTTCGGATTTTTCTATTTCCTATGATCGCTGTGAGTGCGAGAGAGACCGACATATGCGTACTTACGTGCATTGGAGAAGGATAGACGTAGTTGTTGCTTCAAATTATAACAGATTATTCAATGTTTATTGAATTTGTTTAAAATTTCAACGGCACGGTTTTACATACTGCTTAGATGAAACAAAACTATGTTGTGGTTAATGAGATAACCTATTTTCTATCACAGGACACTGTAACGTCCAACAGGCGTAGTTGATAAAACACATTACTATGTAGGAATCACTATTAGTTTGTTGAGTTATTCCTTCCTTGCTTTCTTCTTATGGATTTATTCTATGAGAAATGTAGGAGGTCGCAGGCAACGTACGTAAGATATTTTGAAACTGTCAAGTCGCATGTGTTACCATAGAAAAGGTTACACTAGATGTGACGTAGCGTAGTCGTCAGTGGAGCTACCGGCGAAACAATAAAAATCCCTAGGCCGTCGTTAACTAAAGAAAAGACATTTATTGCTTTTGTCTAAGTAATAATTGCTGTTCTCATTTTTAATAAATGTCGCACATCGCGTGGATGATTAAAAATTGTATATTTAGTTGCAAGAACAATTGGTTGCGTTCACTGTAGAATTTGCGTTGAGTGCCACTGCATCAATTCGAAATTGGTGGCGCGAGTGGCGATCGAGAATCATTAGCGTCTTGGCGCGATGGTGAATTACAACCCTGCGAGGCGTCCTCAGATATTTCGGAATTTTCTTGTTCATTCTTCGAAAAGTATTGTGAATTTGTGTCGTAGTTATTCCCTGTAACGATTGTTACTGTTTGACGCAATGCTGGCTTCGAGAGACTGTGGTGAATCGAGATATTTGTGAATAAATCTCGGCCACTGAACAATGGGGTGTCATGGAATCCGTTACGAAAGCTATTGGTAATTCGGTTTTCTTGTTTGCAATGAATAAAGCAATGAGGAACGGTGTTCTTTGGTTTTTCGAATTCCTGGCATCGCTATCAGTGCTTCAAAGTGTATTTGAGTTGCTGAGAGTATTTTTTTACAACAAAATGGTAAGTTCACGATTTTCCATTGTCTTTTTGTGTGTCAAGTGTGAAGACAAGATGGCAGCTGTTACTATGTCGTTATTTCGAGTGTAATTATTAACTTTTTTCTTTCGAAAATTCAGTCGGAAAATCGAACTATTATTAAATTTCATCGCAGTAGAGTATTCGCTGACACATTTTGTTCTATTTAGTGAATACCGTGAGTGCATGGGACAGCGGGACAACATGACTTCATCGCAAAGAAGAAAACGAACAGCAGGACACGGGAGGATGTCGTATTTAAGCAGCCATGGAAGCAGCCCTGCGTATCCCTGGAAGATACAGCCATTAAGAAAAGGAAGGAAGGTGAACAGCACTCGGTCCATCCTCGGGAATCTGCGAACGGTAAGTAGATCTTTTTGGTCCCTCTGACCTCCACCATGTCGGAGGATGAAAGGTCCTGAACCGTCACGGAGGCCAGTTGTAATTTTTATTACAAAGTGCATAGTGGCCGCCATTCGATCTTCGGTGGATCGAATGGCGAACGATATTTCTTTCTACGTATCGCATTTGTATTCTTAGAACAGGGTTAGGCCTTTTCTTGTTTATCGCGTTATTTCGTTTGATAACGAATTTTTCGTAATTTACTCCTTCATTCGCAGTGTAATAATTACATGAAAAACAATTTCTGAAAAATGATTCTTTCTCGGTAGTTTATGTTAAATTATGAACAAGAAAAGTCATGCGCGAGTGTATTTTATCGGAATCCAGATGGAAATTCGAATGCATTGCAATTTTTAATTTATTTCACTGGACGAAGATAAAAACACAGGGTTTTCAGGTGCTACTATAACATCATTGAATAAAAGTTTGTATTCTTTTTTTTTTTTATTATAATTTTAATCTAAGACAGTAGCGACAGGCACGAGGAACTAGCACAAACGAAACGTGACGAATTACTGATTTTCGTAATTTTATTAAAAATCTTTACTGAGACTGATACAAACATACGATTTTATCGTGCTACCTGTTTCACCTATAATAAGTATATTCTTATTCTGAAGCAATAGAATCTTTAGCCCGTTAAAAATGTAACTTGCAGTTTAAAACTTTTAGATTAGGATGTCTAACATTTATATTTTTTCAGCCAATCGCCAGGTGGGTGTAAATTTAAGCCGTCAGTGAAGACTGCCAATAATCTAATGTGCCCGGGTGTTACACAAAGGGTTGGCAACCTTGGAATTCTAGCCGAATTCTTTCTTAATTCTCGTTTTAGTTTTTAATAACATTTGTCAGTTTTTATAGTTTTTCAACAATTAACCATATCCTTTCATTTATGTCGGGCGTTTTTCTGTTTTATTGTGAAATTAGTACCAATTGAAAACCAATTATTGGCAGTCGCACAAAACTTTTATTGATATTATATAATACTAACATTTATTTATTTATTTATTTATTTATTTATTTATATATATGTATACATGTGTGTGTGACTGATGATCAGGTTAATTAAAGAGGTACGACTATGTGAATAACACCAACTAACCAAAATTTGTTTCAAATTTTTACATCAATATTTAAACAATATAGTGCATGCAAATTAAAGAACGTATAAGCCTCTACACTTTAGCTTAGATCAACGATGATATATTGGGTAATAAATATTTTTGCAAATACTATTACTAGTTATTTGCATAAAGGAAAGAAAATTATCATGTAGGAAACAGTCGTACCTCCGCAGGGTTATGAAAAATATTTCCTTCTTTCTCTACAACATAGGTGGTACTTGTCTTTCAAACGAAGATGCTGATTCTTTGCTATTACTTTGAACAATTTTTTTTATACTTTTTTTTATCCCCAACTATCCATTCCGTTTTTCATTTCGGTCCTTTTTTCTGCGTAGGCATCTCTGGCATCTTTCTCGGAAATAGGGCTGTCTATTAGATTTGGTTTTGAATTCTTTTTCTCATTCTATTTTTTCCTTTTTCAATTTCGGCCACTTGTCTGCGTAGGCATCTCCGGCATTTTTCTCGACAAATTGGCTGCTTTTAATTTAGACGATAGAACCTTATCTGTATTCTACTTTCTGTTTTGTGTCTTTTTCCTTCCTTTCGTCTTCAGATTGCAAGTACCAGTCTTAGGGTTGGCTACTTTATTTTGTTCGTAGCCGCTTAGCATGTACATCAGGCAGGCTTATAGCTTAGCGTATGGAACGAATGCTTAGTTTTAAATAGATATAAGTTAGAAATAAAAATTTTGTTATCAAATTCCCATGATTGATTTATTTCCTATTTTTATTTGTGTTTCTTGCGTTGAAATCTCCAACAGTTCTACTGATCGTCGTGGGATCATCGAGGGAGCGACGTGGAAGAGGCTGCAAGCTGAAGAGTCCAATTTAACCAGTTAACTGCGAAATTTAGTTTTAAATATCTCTCACAGCAGAGCCAATGCTGCTACTATAAATTTTACAATAAAATTAAAGCAAAACGACGAAGGCTTACATTTTTGAGTTAGGGTGATGATTACTTCTGACGTCTTGATAGGCTTACATTTTTATTCAAAAAAATTAACAATTCATTGTTGAAGAAATTATTGTTAGAAAATATTTCAAAATTGCAAGAAAATCGTTCCTCATCAGAGATTCGATTCCCTACGTATATATTTCAATTGTTACAGGGGAATAACCGATGTACCAAAGAAAATAATCAAATTTCTCTTTATAAAATACATAGCAGCTTTACTGGCAATATAAAGTAAACATATCACTAAATCACTTTTTTATTATCATTTACTTAGTCAAATTCGGAGTTTTTATAGTAAATGCTAATTTTTCATTTTACACGACGACTATACAAATCAAATGCAGTTAACTGGTTAATTAATGTATTGACCACGATGAAAGTTCAACGACTAAAGACCATAACGATAATCACATGATTATATATGCTACGTCCTGCAACTCTCATCGTGACCAAAAGCATCTTCGAAAGGTACAGATTATTTGACTTCCGTGCAGAAATACGAAATTCTCACGGAGCTCAATGATCATCCTTAATTTTCTCACGTCGCCACTATGCTACTTTGGTGCATGTTATATGTCACGTGTTATATGTCACGTGGACCATAAGTCGGTCCACGAGTTCGATATGATTTCTTTTACAGATCCAAAACTATCCAGACTACACGCAATGTTCAGTTGTCTCTAAGGCATCTTAATGATGACTTTTGGACATGTGTGTTTCCTGGGTATGTAATGCTTAGCCCGTAACATGCTTTTACGAGGCTTGCACCAGTCATTTCTTCCAAGAGAATGTCATGGTGTAATTTATACTTTTGCTCGTGCAAATTACCTTGCACGAGATATTACGCGCCTAACTGGCTGCATAATTTTAATATATATAAGAAAGTTGGGTTAGTTACACCATTTATAACTCAAGAACGGCTGAATCGATTTTTATGATCTTTGATTTGTTGGATTTTTCTCCGCCTCGAATACCAGAATAACTATTAAAACATCGAAAAAAATGTATGAAGAACATTCATTTTCTCATACATTTTATATGGAAGCATACAACGCCATGTTCATTTTTGTTAGTGGTTTGTATCTGTCATGTATCAAAGATATATACATACTAAGATACCACGAAACTACATTTAATTCAGCTAATAAGTTAACATAACATTTATTGATTCTGAGGCGGTACGAAGTTCGCCAGGTCAGGTAGTTGTTTGATATTATTATATTGCGGTAATAATATTACAGCAATATCTTCTGCCAGTAATGTTGGCAGTAATGGAAAATGACTGCATAAAATATGCAGTGATGTCTTTAGACATGGTATATATATCGAACATGTGTGTTCAATGTTTATAAATGTATCTAATGTTGAATGATGTGAGATGTCGACTGTAAAGATATATTTGTAATTGCAGGAGTGTATCCTGTCAAGATGTCAACCAAGCAGCCAGGTGCAGATTTTTTCACATGTTGTAAATGTTTAGGAATATCCTTTTTACTTTTTCATCTAAGTAGGAAAATCAATTGATGTTCATTGCGTGTATTCTTGGTCATGAGATTTTTCCAAGACCTTAA
>JARQTG010000291.1:113318-225210 GCA_030142615.1 Syrista parreyssii
GTATTTTTGATCCATGTTGAGTATGAATAATGTGAAATGTTGGTTTTGAAGATATGTTTGGACTTACAGGAGAGTATGCTGTGAGACCATAAGTATCCAGTCAGGATGTCGACCAAGCAGCCAGGTGCAGATTTTTTCACATGTTGTAAATGTTTAGGAATATCCTTTTTTCTTTTTCATCTAAGTAGGAAAATCAATTGATGTTCATTGCGTGTATTCTTGGTCATGAGATTTTTCCAAGACCTTAATAAATCTATCACTCTGTTACCAAGGTCACACATCACGTAGGAGAAGAAGAGCCCATTGTATTTTTGATCCATGTTGAGTATGAATAATGTGAAATGTTGGTTTTGAAGATATGTTTGGACTTACAGGAGAGTATCCTGTCAGGATGTCGACCAAGCAGCTAGGTGAAGACTGGCTGTATATGAAAAAGTATCTAATGGTAAGAAAATAATTTCAAATAGAAATGTGATTGGTATAACGTAACATTTATACGACCAACATATCAGTACCACTGATCAATGAAAATCTATTAATTGACAAAATTGAATTCTTTATATAATTTCAATGAGTTTGATACAAAAGATCGTTAAGATACGGCAAGATCGTTCTCGAACTTCGTCGTAATCCAAGAGACGTCTTGGTGAAATCTCCTTCGCCGATAACTTTTTTTTATCGTCGGCCGACTTTTACGCAAGAAATATGAATTGTTAATAGAAGGTAAAAGCAATTTTATGTACTCTACATAACGCGGCGCCGATATACATATACCGATATACATATAGCGTCGTAGTTGGTGCACCAACTCCTCCCCACTCAGGTTTCGCTGGTTCTTGTATCCCTCTTACTCTTATTCTTTCGTCTTTATTTTTCTTTTCTCATGTCCACGGTAACCATTTCCCTCTTTACCACTCTATGTAAATCTTTTCCTCGACTCGAAGGATGTGGCAGCTTCTCCCTCCGCGACCATCCCTCCTTCCGTTACTACCCCATCGCATTGACATCATCCCTCGGCATACATTAGTTTTTATCTGTTTTACTTTTTTATTCGAGGGTAATTTTCATAAAATCTTCACTCTGCCTTATTCTTTCTGTCCTTCATCCATATTCCAGGCGCGGTGACTTCTTGAGGTAGATTTCGACTTGAATAATTTTTTTAGTCGCGACTTTCCTGTTACTCTTGTGAGTAAAGTCAATAGGGAGTGCGGACGTTTATCTTAAAATTTGAGAAGTCACATGGGGGGATTTTGAATTTTCAAAAATTTCTATTCTGCAAATTTCTGTTAAGTTTCTTATTCTGGACCTCAAAGATTGGCATTCCTGCTCTGCGATATTTGCCATACTGGGCGTTTTAGGAAAAAAGAAAAAACGGTACCGTCGACCAATGAAAAATTTAATAGAAACCCCCAGTGGATGATCGATGTAAGATAGTTTGTGGAGAATAGCGAAGATTATGAGAGGAGGGTTGGTCCCTGCAGCCCTGCGCTATTTTCAGATGAGTGATCGACCCCACGAGACTCTGAGTCTGAGCAGTCTGATCTCTCGCTCGTGGGTCCCAGTTGTACCTCTGTTGATCTGCTGCGTTCGCTTTATCTCGGGACGATATAGTTAATTTTGGAAAAAAATTTAATTAACTAAGGGATGCTATTATTTTGATACAGATTAGATTTTTTTTATTGTAACTTAGTTGACTGACTAATCCAGTGATACGGATGTACGATATATTTTGTGTACGGATTCGCGTGAATGTGAATTACGACGTAGAGGCGTTGATCAAGAAAGTAAGGGTTGCTGCCACCCCTGGGCATATAGGGATGAGTGGGCAGTACACGTAACGGCACATTGCACCACCCCAAGAGAAGCACTCGCGTGTGCGCCAAACTTAACTTTATTAAACGCGCTCGCGCAGACAACCCCGAATTATTAAATAACCACCCCCTTTGAGCGTGATAATTGCCAAAAGGGGGGCTGCCGTCATTATTTATATGTCGCGCTTGCTATACTTTTGCGGTTCGAGAGTGTAACGTGTAGGTGGTGGCTGCCCACGTTGTCGGGAAGGAGCCAGCAATTCCGGAACCGGAAGTGAACGCATGAGAGAACTTATTAATTTATTTATCGTGGTTAGGAAATCCTCGCTCGCTCTCTTAACCCTTAGAAAAGTTAGGGGTGGTTTTTAACGCCCGGCTCTTTTCAGTCGCTGAGCAAAATTCAACGTCGTCGTCGTAGCAACCACAGGAAACGCCGTGGCGCGCACGAAAAACGGAAGTCGAGGATCGTCGTTGGGTCGGTTGCCCAAAACGTGGTGTCTATGGGGGGGGGGGGGGGGAGTTGAAAAGGGAGAAACGAAAAAAAAAGAAGACGAATATCCGAAAAGAAAAATGGGGGAAACTCGGCTAATCTCGATTGTAACGGTGCGGTTGCGAAGCAGCAGGTCGGCTTCCTATTCGCGATGGGGTAGACAAAGATCATCTACAGGGGGTATCAGAATGTTCGCGGCTGGTCACCCCTGTACTCTTGAATCAGAATTCCCATCCCCTTGGTTGTGGATCCCCGATGGCGCAACCCCCGAGCGATTTCGATTACCGATAGCACTCGTTTTAAAACACCCTGTCGATTCGCCGCATCCTCCCTCGATTTGCGGTGTTACTTCTCTTTCTAGTAGTTGCTTTCAGCTCCTTTTTTATCTCACTCACTCGCATGCCGATACCATTGCTCTCTACCGTTTTCCGATTCACTTGCACCCTCCCCCTCCTCCCAACCCATGTTACTCCCATTCCGTTTTCTCTCTTTTTTTTTTTTTCCATCCCCCTAGTCGCTGACGGACGCCGCGATTGTCACGTTGGGAATTTGTGACTCCCAGATACCATTTGAGATCCTACTTTTTTTTCCTCTTTCACAACATGACCGTATTAACCATTTTTTTTCCTTTTCACCCTATTTACATTATTCTTTATAGCATCAAAAAATTACCTATATCGTATCCTACACGTAATGCGATTCTGGTACGACTTTTTGAAGTTACAACCCCTTGTTCTGGTAGTTTCAAGAGTAGCACACGAAGTTCCTAGAGACGCATAGAGCGTGTCAAAAACAGGATAAAAAGTCGTCTGAGCGGTTAGTCTTATTAACCAAATTTTTTGACCGCGTAATTAGTAACAGACGAGTAGCCCATGCGTGAACGAGTGGACGCACAGGTGGGCTTCTCAGTGTACTCGTATGTATTCAGGGGTGTATATATATATACGCATGTGAACGACGCGTAACATCGCATGTAACCGTCGTGATTTTAGCCATATGGTCAGGGAGGGTAGGGCGCTTCGTTATGTTGGCCCGTGATTTTCCACCTGTCCGATTGTTTGCCTCTGGTAATCGCGGTAGTCATATCTGCCCGCGACAATATCATTCAATAAATATCCATGGCTAAGGGGTGGCTCGGCATTGTTACCCTTAACGTAAATGATGTTCGCATGCCGCTTAACTCCTTCCGGATGGACTCAATGTGTGGTTTCAAAAATGGTTACGTGGGAAAATAATAACGGTCGGCCAGGGGGTGGCCATTTGTCGTGATTTAAATGTTATTATTATTATCAGGAACAATACGTTGCACACCCAAAATAAAAGTGAAATTTTATATTCCCATGCATTGTTCTGTATGATAGATATTGTGATTAGGGTTTTTTATATGTACAATTTTTTTGGGAACAAGGAACAGCGGTGGGGAGAAACGGAGTGGAAGTTTTTTACGTATTAGTTTTACGAATGGTGGTAGGAGGGAATGTCTGCTGGGTATGAGGATGGACGCGTGTAGATCGAAGTGTAAGTTTTCTATCGCTGGAAATTCCTCGGGATAAAAGAAATTCAGGATATGCCTGTATCCCTTACAGGGGTGTCTTAGAGCGAGAACGATGTCGGAAATGATGCAGGTTAAATGTACCGAGTGGTAGATAATAAACAACAATAATACACATCTGAAATAAATAACGGAGGGGTGTATATGGCTGGAAATATAAGTTTTGTCCCTGTTGTTCCACGAGTCGTTCGTCATTCGCGCTTGCTTCCAGAAAGACAGAAGATACGGACAACTGACATGGCGGGATATCGATGTAGCATTAAAAAAAAAATTCGCTTCTTTTCGACGGTTTTGTCAAAAAGAATAATTGGCTCATCCCGACCTTTCGATTGCTCCATGAAGCCACTTTCCAGTGACAGCGATCATTGACAATTTCCCAATCGCCATTAACGGTCCCCGTGCCACGGTCGAAAGGAGTAAAGACATTTGTAAACGCGGGGGTTGAATTTGTCAGGGTGAAAGTAAATAATGTTCCACCTAGTTTGTTTTGGGGATGCGAACGTTCCCTTAATTTAAAGTCCTCGAGTATCGTGGGGTGGTAGAGTAAAAGGGGGTGTTTTACCTAATACAGTCAGAGACATCTAAATAGAGCTTGTCGTCTTGAGCGGCAGAAATCGGAAGCTTGAACAGTTTCCACGGTAAGCGACAGACGTCGTTTTCAAGCGAACCACCAAAACCCTAAAGCGGGACAACCTTCGCGCATCAGGAAGCCAACTCGTGCCTTCGCACAGCCTGGACAAACAGAAGGGGTGGCTCTGAGTAAATAGTTATTGTTTGGTACTCTGGTTTACAGTGGTACCACCATTGAGATTCCAATTAATGCGCGTCACTTATTTGATAACGTTACATGACGAAAAGTACCTTAAATAATAATAATGACCCAAAGAGACTTTCAGGAGTCTCTTGAACGTCGTAAAAAGATCGCTAAACAGTTAAGGGATGATAGTAAACCGACGGTTGACTATCTAGGGATGTTTTTTTTTCTGTATGGATTAAAAAGTCTGTATAGGAATAAATCACTCGAGATCTGGCTCGTGGAGTCTGCGTGTACGTTACTTTTTTTTTAAACGTAGAATGGTGAATTTAAGGGTGGAAGTTAGGAGTGGGGTTTGCTTCCTATCTGGTGTGAGAAAATCCTGCCTATAAACAAGAAGGCTCAAGTGTCGAATCCCCAAAATGACCGAAGGGTGCTTTTCTCTCTTTGGGAATTTCCTTTCTCTCTTTATGTGTCTCTCTTACCGTGGTAGAATCTTACATTCAAAATACCAGGGATAAGGTTGAGCTTTAAGGCTGTTGGGGCTGGGGTATGGCGGTACCTACCCCACTCGTGCCTTCTAGTGTGCCGCTTTTCCATGGCACGGGGGTGGGACAGGTTGTAACATGCAAATTTGAACCTTAAGGGTTTTATGTCGGGCGATATCTCTGAATCATCTAGACCGCCCTTCTCTTCGACGGTGGTGGCCCTTTGGGGATTTTCCGGACGATCTTATCCAGATCAAGAGTGTCTCCATGGAAAAAAAGTACCTAACCCACCCTTGACTCTCCTCTACGGACCTTTACTCCCTCTACGTGCCAACCCCTTGGAGTATCGAGCCTTTTGGAAATTTGACCCCTTTTTTTCTCTTCACCCACGCCACGCTGTCAATAGTGAAATTTTTTTAGTACAAAATCTCGTATATGGGCGATAGTCCCGGATCGACGGTATGATACTAATTTAAAGAATAATTCGCTCTCATTTCAATTTATATTAACGAGATATCCACGCGTAGTAGTTTTCATGAAATCGCAGCCATAATTCATGCGCGAATCCCAATGTGTATTTTCATTGGACGGCGCCGATCGCGATTACAATCTAAATTGAATTCAGCTCGAATACCGGATACGTCTGTAGCTTCTGTAAACAGTGACTCCGTAGTTGTTCTATGCAAGAATGCTTTTTAATCCGCTTTTCACGAGAGTCACTGAAAAATCACCGATATAATGATTCAAAATGAATTTATCTAGACCCAGCGGATGCTGTCGGATATTGGACAAAATATTTGTGCACCAAAATATTCCTAGGATGTTTTTGGTTGATGAAAAAAGAATTACTTTTGACTTCATCCGGACATCATTCTCATTCGTTCTGGTATTATTATCATTATTATTGATCATGCTCATTATGGCATCCACTCTCGAAAATGCAAAGTGCTGATCAATCATGGAGATTTTAATATCATAACTACGACGTCGCGCATTCTGTAGTCATGACCGCATTTTGCCCATTCATCATATCCTGTGCTACTACTACTACTACTAGTGTATACTGAGGGCGTGTGATTAGAATCAGTTACCCTTTACTTGCGCAGGGCTGCTCCGTGTGTCCCTGCGGTTGGTAACCCTTGATATCCTGGGCAAGGATATCCCCCGGGGTACCATCTGCCAAGGGCCCTTCCTTCTATCTGTATCACGGGGTAGCTTTGGGTCGGGGGGCCAAAAATTAATAAGCCACTGTGTTATGGCTTTATCATTCCAGCTATGTACTATGCGAGGCTCGTCTTTGATCGAAGTACAGTGACGGAGAGTAAGGGCGCATGCGCCCTTGCGATTAAAAAACATTTTTAGTTTGTTAAAGAAAATATTTTTCCTGGTAATTTTTTGTATTGAGGGTTGTACTGTGATAACGGTAATGAAGGAGAGAAAGAGTAACAACGTGATGGGATAAGAAATTTGAGATAAGATTTTCTTTTTGAAGGGCTGCGTAGATGATTTTGAGGTAATTGAATTAGTGAGTCAAGGGGTAAGGGGTGCTTGTGTTAAAAAATATGTAAGGGTGAACGACTGAGCGGAATGTATCCATCCCTCATGATCCGCCACTTTAAACAGTCCTTTGCTCTTATTTATTGCGACATGAATAAAACACAGGGCACCGAACGCGTATTAAATGCGGTATAATTTTCAAATTTTGGGAAATAAATAACGGGTAAACGATACGCAGACATGCGTGGATGGGGATCCCTCTTTCCCTGGGCGTACATAAATCCTCGAGGACTTCGGGGCCCCCCCAGGACTCTTTCTACTCGGACTCCTCTCGCTCTCTCTTTCTCGGTGGTTGAAGCAGGAAAAACGGGGGTTGGATGAGAAGATCCCTTAAAAGTATTGTGGTGTAAATCGAGCGCAGGGTGGAAGAACATCGTTTAGGAATTTTCTTGGTTTGGCAAATTGTCAGTGATTTTGATTTACGAGGAAAGATTGAGATTTTTAATAAAATAATGTTGCAACAAATTTTGCCTTTTTTTTTCTAAAATTTTATGAGGGCACAAAGAGAAATAATAATAAAGTGGAAAGTTTCTTTTGAAATCGTTTCACGGTACTGCCGCTACGCGGAAATAATTTCTATGCCGTCTTTCTTTAATTGCCAACATTAATTTCGCCTAATTACCAAAAGCGTCTTGTTGCGGGAAGGGGCTAATGTTTGGCCAGTGTGCAAATCCTGGCAGGATCGACGCGACCCCTTTGATGTCACGGGCGTAGCTATTAGCTGTCTTAGTATGTTGCTCCCTTATACACGACCAATGATAATTTGCATCTCGGCGCCATTGCGGATTAGCCCTGAGGAGCAGTAACCGCCATCCGTGGCCGCAATTAGTACGACACTGCATGGAGTGGTTACGGAGGGGTCTGCCAACCCCGCCAACGCCATTACAGACAGTTTGATCACCGTGGCTAACGAACGGTTAACTGCCCGTAAGTGGCCGCCATTGCGGGTTCCTTCTTAGATTCAAAATATTTGAAATTCAAAATTGAATCAAATTTTTGAAAATAATTTACCACCTCCAATAATTAATCCCATAGTTATACCCTTTAGCATCAATAGCGGATGACGCTCGTCGTTTACTGGGTGCATTTGACAAAAGAATTTCATTTTCAAAAAAGGGGGCCATACTTTTAATTATTTGTTTGAAGGAAAGATTCTTAGTGGGGTTCTTTTGTGGATAATTAGTAGTTGACCGTATTTTTTGACCCGGGTGTTATATGCGAAAGAGCCGTCCCTGTGTAAAGTACCGTGGCACTGGGGAAAACGTGCATTAGTTCGTCTCTTGCAATATTAAACACGGGCGCGAGTGTTTTACACTGAGCCTCAGGTCGGCCATCTTGGTTATTGATTGCACCCTAGTTATGTACAGCGAAGCAGACCACCGTCTCGTTTGCCTTGGCGGTTCGTTACCCCTGACGAAACGAGCCTCGGTCATTAACTTTTACAAATTCACAGACCCCATTTTGGATTCCCAATCCGATTTTCAATTTGTCGTGAATGCTCTATGGATTCTCGATATATGCATAACTCTGGTCGTAAAATGTACGAATGGCAATACCAAGCGTACCTGATATAAAAATGTCTTTTTTTTATTAATTAATAAAAAAAATGTTCTAACATTTTCTCACGACACGGTAAGTACTGGATAATCAGACGTAGAGAGACTGTACAAAGGTAAATAATGAAAACGAACATGAAAAGTAAAGTGGCAATAATCGGCAGTCGCTGTGCTTAAATAATTTAGAGATTTTCGCGTGTGGCAAAGTGCCTCCGGGTACACCCGTTATATAGTTCGAATTATAGTGGATGAAGGGCTTGAAATATTAACACACTTTCCATTAACGTTGGGGTTTATACTTATTGGGGATGAAGTCAAAGGGTTGTTCCTACGGATGGGTTGACATGTAGAATTATGAAATTTTTAAATTTTATTTCCTATTTCAATCACTGTTATAGTTTTTTTTAATCTACCATCCTTTAAGGTGCTGGTCTGTCTAAGCACTCTACGTTGGTACCTTGCACATTATCACTTTGGCAGGCGTGACGTGTTCAATTCATATGCAAATGAAAGCGCACATCGACGATGCATACTGAAGAGTCGAAATGATCATAAGTAAAAAAGATGGCGGGTTGTGGCAGAGGGGGTTTGAGGGTGGGATAGAGCATGTGAAACTGGTACTTGTACACTTGTTCGAGCAAGCTCATAAATCTGCAATAGGATACTCCGCATAATTAGAATTACGCTCTAGCGAAAGCCAACCCTGTATAAATCATGTGACAAGTTTTTGCATCACTATACAATATACCGTGTGTCCTATCCGAATACGTATAGGAAAGCACGCTGGCCAACGATGAGGAAAAAAATATGTAGTCTGAAATTTATTTAAAAAAAATTTTTTTTCGTTTAAAAAAAGCAGTATCGTATTGTGTAATAATCACAAACTCGATGTGGCACAGTGAACGCGTACTATGTGTTTATATATATACATATATATATATATATATATATATATATATATATATATAGAATGACAATGTCGTACGTCACTATAGAATGGCGGACGGTTTTAATTGAAACAAATAGAGTGATCAGAACCCAACGCTGGTTTGTCACTGGTTTCGAGTAACAGTCCCATACCAATAGTAAAGGGACGGGCGAGGGGGGTGCACAGAGAGGGATGGTTCTTGGGGATGGATTTGAGAGGGTGCACCCTTTCGTGGGATTATTCGCCAGGATAATGTATGGCAAACATAAATCACCCAGCCAGGAGGCAGCACTGTCGCTTGAACCTACACGAAACTCCAAACCGTAGATGATCTACTCGCCGTTTGCGGCACAGCTAGACTAATTGGCGACGCTGAAATCATCCTTCGGGCATTATTGTTAACCTAGACAAACTGTACGGTTTGTGGTAGCAAAATGACTGTTTGGTTCTGGACCGGTAGTTCATTCCCTCCTCTTTGTTTCTCACCAAACTCTTTTGTCTTTGCGTTTGATCTTACGCATTAAAGAGACGAGCTTTATCTTCTTTTTTTTTTAATTTAATAAATTTGTTTTCTCATTATTGTCAATTAAGTCTTCGGGCCCGCGCGACCCTCGTTAGGAAAGTTTCCGTCGGTAAAAGCGGAAACACGACTAGCGTCGAATTCGCACGTATCAATTCATTGTAACGCGTAGACAGTTGTGCTTGCCGGATGAGACACTTTACCAACTCGTTACGCGCGGACGCGACTGTAAAGCCTTGTAATTGATAGGGTTGTACGGCAGCCGGTAGTTCGAAAGGGATTTTCGTCGATGCTGTAGTAAATAACTCAATAACAGAGAGATTGCTTAAACCGTGTCATAGGTAAAACTAGTTGTTATTAATAGGATACTAAAGTAGCATAGTACATTATAGCTGTATATGCTGTGACAATTTGACACAATCTCATTGCTGTAAGATTGTTAAATACTTTTTGTTGTTGTTGAGGTGTATATACCGCTTTTCAAGATATCGGCTACTTTTCCCTGAATTCACAAGTACCAGACTCATTATTACAGTAGGTTAGGGACACTCGTACCGTAATACGTTGTAAAGCGTAACGCCATTACAGTATAGAAGGCCCTAAATGGCTTTGTGCTCGGAGGAAACAGTCATTTGCGATAAGGGCGCGTCTTTCGAGTCGCGAAAACGAGCAAGAGAGAGTAAAGAGACAGGGGTGAAAGTGAGACAGAGGTATACGGGTGGGGGGTTAGAGAAAGCTGTGAAGAAAGTGGGTAGACCGAAGAGATAGAAGTTTGCGAGGGAGGGTGGAAGTGGGGTGTACTCTTGAGAGAGATGAGTGTATGGTGGGGACAAGGGGTTGGGGGTGTAAGAGAGAGAGGGAGAATGAGCGGCACGATAGCGCTTGCTGAATAGCGGCATTACAATCAAAGTAACGCGTTTTAAAGTGAGCCAGACGGTTCCAGGGTACGTCTGGGATATAACGTGGTCGCCATAACTCCGTGGCAAACGACGCGTGACGCCTTTATGCTTTATCGAGTTAAACTAAATAAATAAAATACCCGGAAGAGACCGGGGTTGATCTTTATTTCTACGACTGTGTGTATGGACGCTTGTGCAATTTTTGAGCAACCCCCGACCCCCGAGAAGATACGAGTTCTCGAATGTCTTTACGGCGAATGGACTTTATCACTGACTTTTGATATATGTTTTGAAATATAGTATATGATATCACAGTGTGATAGACTCTGGGTATTTGGACGGTAAATGATTTTGCAAATGAAATTGTGGTTGATAACTTTTTTGGGGAAATGGGTAGATGACATTTTGTTGTTGGGGGAAAGTCTGGTTCATTTGTGCGTTGCGTCATGTAGGTGAATTGTGACAAGTTCATCGATTATTATCGTACCGTGGACACGTGGAGTAAATATCAATAGCAGTCTGGCACCTAGTAGTCTCTGTCAGTGGTTCGTGTTCTCGTGGATTTATGGACTGTCCGAATTTTCGGATGGCGATTTCATAAAGGCTCGTGGATGAGAGACACTGAAAGGGTTACCACCCCGACAGTGTTGGGGTTGCTCGTGCACATGGGTTCTAATCGCATAAATAACTCACTGTGGATAAAGCCACTGGCGGCTCCTCTCACGGACACCGAAGCCAGAGTGCGTAGGAGACACTGAAATTGAGAGAAGTTAGGAGATAAAGTGAAAATAAATTTTTTTGAACGCATTCAAATACCGGGTAGAGAAAAAATCCTACAAGGCAAAATAAGAAACAAATATTTTTGAATCTAACGTCTGGTCTCTGTTGTCCTAATTTCTCGAAATTAGAATTTATTACTATTGTTTTTACTTGGTAAGTTTTCTTTGTGCGGTATTAACAAGTGATGGTGCACTTAAGTGTGCATTGGCCTTAAAGTGCAGGAGTATCGGTACCAATTTTCGAAAAAACGAAGTAGGTCTCGACTCTCAATAGCCAGACTCATCCAACCAATAAAAATCTAACCGTTCAGCTATCATTCACTTCTTAAAAGCAGACGCTTGTATGTGTGACTGCCATTGGCTCACAGCGTCAGTTCTCTAGCGTCAGTCACTTTCCTCAGGTTGGTTGCACTGGTAAAAGAACCAGTCCTGCCTCCAGCAATTCTTGGATCTGAGAAAGCATCTAGCGTGATTGTCACCACTTCAGGCAAAGTGCATCGCGCCTCTTATATTGTACGAAAGAGAACTTTCTTTTTCCATTTCTTTCCTCGCTTTCGCCCGCCACGTTCCGCGTCTTCCCTTTGATACCACCCCTGTCACGCTAGTAACCATTTTTAGCCATTCTCGCTTGGTGGGGTTTAAAAATTGTATTGGAAGATTTTTACAATTTAAAAAAATTTAGTTTGATTTTTTTTATGGAATCAGACTTACTGCCCATTACTGATTTCCGGTTCGTAAGTCCCGTCAAAAGGATAAGCGTATACACTATGTGGATGCCTTCTTATGGGAACCGCCGAAATCGATGGTGCATTTTATTGGCACCATAAAGACTAATATAATCCTGCGAAGCGTGGTCGAAGGAGGCAATAGCTTGAGTGGCGTTCACAACGCACACGCGTGATGGGCGACGTCCACGTTTGCACCCACGAGTCACACACGTTAGGGACGGTTTTTTAGACGAAGTGCTTTTTTTGCGAGCGACAGGGCATTTAAGGGAATTGCTCCCTAGCCACCCCTAGTCGTCTCCCTCTCTCGAATAAGGGCTGTTACCCTTGAATGACGTTTCGCACCAGAAACTTCCTTACCGAAGTCACCAAGGATTTTTGGACTGTTGTGCGTTTTTTTATTTTTGGTAAAATAATACATATTTGTTCAAGTAAATAAGTACCCGTTAAAAAAGAGATATGGGAAATCTGTAGGTATTGAGAAGAAAAAGACACATAGAACTTCATACGAACACGCAATCATGTGAGGTACTTGAAAACTTATAAAACCCAACCGGATAGAAGCGCAAATTGAACGCTCCCTGATATTTCCAATATTTGAAGTCGCGCCGGAAATCGCAGTCGCTCCCGGAAATGAAATGTGTGTCTAATTTCCAACGCTCCGCTGACGTCGACAGGGCGACCGTCCCTTTTACCCGGAACCCTATGTGCTCCCTTTTACAGTACAGGAATTGACAGCGGGACGCGACAACGTAGGTGCCCGTTCGCTATTTTTTTATTTCCATTTTCTTTCTATTTTTCTTTTTAATACTAAACTGTCCGTTACGAAGTTCCTTTTACTATCAACACTTGTCATATATTTTTAAAAATCCCGGTGTTGGTATTTGTATTGACTGTACATCATTATGAACGATAATAATTATAATGATGACAATTGTAGGGAATTTCAGTATATCAATAATATAAGTCTTGATTAGTATCCCGACATCCGATAAGTAGGTAGCTACTCGTATAGGTTCGACAAGCGTGACGCGAACAGTGCGCGTTTTAATCCAAGCGTGGAAATTGAAAAAAAAAACCTGGGGAAAATATAATATGGAGCCTTTCGAGGCAGAATTGAAACGTATGAATGGACGCGACCGTTTTTATACTTCAAACTACCCCCGCCAATAACCGCAGCCACCCACCCTTTCGTATTAGGCATGCGAAATGAATGTGGCCCGATCGCGTCGCGACGCTTGGTATCGAAAAAAAATATGAATAAGTTTTCCAATTTCCGATATTCCATGACATTTTTCTATGAGGGTGGTTTCAATGAAATGTGAAACATACAGCGAAATGCCATCTGATATTCACCCCCATTCATACGCACGTTGCTCGTGTGCACGTACGCGTTGATATGGTATCGTGGCATTTGTATAGATTTTTTTCTGTTTTAAAGATTAGTATAAAAATTTTGTTAAACTTTCGATGCAATCCATTGGGGTTAATTTTGTTTGTACTTTTATAAATGCAAAGTTACGTCATTGGTAAAGTTGGTGGGAGAAAATAAAAAAAATACGTTTGAAGGAGTCGTTTCGATGGTAAATACATTTTTTTAACTTCTATTCGAGAATTTCGTGATGAGGCGTCGCGACGACAGGGTAGACGTTGAAATACAAGTGAAGCGAGTGATAAGTAAAAATGGAATCCGGGTGGATATTCGTAGTGGAAGAAGGAAGTGGATGCGGGTAAATAAGTAAGATGGGAGGCATTCGTGGTTCTCCCTATTCGTGGAATCTCGTGGGCGCACACGTGTGCTGGTCGACTGCAAACAGGAAATGTTGACTTTGATGTTGTAAGAAAAAGGAAAACGAAAGCTGTTTGACGCGTATCACTAAATCCTTTCCCCACTTTACCTTGCGATGCATTTAATCTTCGCCGATGCACGTGAATTCCGTTTTTGTTTATACAGATGCATTGGGCAGGGAGGAAGAGGGTGTTGGCGTTGCCATATCATCCCTTACGTACCAAACATGTGTATACTGGGTAGATACTACGTGACTTATTTAGCAAAAATTCACCAATGCAGTTTCCGGAAATTTTATTTAATCAAAAGTAATTTTTACGTTTCCACCCTGTACTTCCTTAGTACGGAGAAAAATGGTATTAAATATCTTTCCGTCAAATTTATTATTTTTGCTTGGAGGCTGGTGAGATTCATCAACTGCTTCAGCAGTGACGTCAACTTTTTGATCGACGTCAGCTGCTGGGATCGCAAGGGATGCGTGTAACCGGATTAAAGTTCTAGTTGAAATTCCTTAGATGGCAGGGGTTGTAATGTATGTATTCGAATATAATTCGAAGGTGAAATATGACGGATGGCGCATAATCTGTCCGCGGGATGAGAAATCGAACTTGAATACTGTATACGACGGGACTAAGGAACCCGCGATCCATCACGACGACGTAAGTGGTAGGGGGTGATATATCTAAGGCCAGGTTGACCTCTGCGCCGGACACTATAAAACCACCCTTAAACATCGGCGCCCTAAAACGTGCGAGATTGCTCGCTGAATTGCTAAGTTACCCTGAAATATACGATTGGTCGGTGGTTGCTGATACTTGAACCGAGCCACGGTATTGCTACAGTAGAAAATAAAAAAAGATTATTACAATATAAATTGTTAACCGGCTACCATTACGTAATTAGGAATAAATCAATCGGATCGGGATGAAAATAAATAATCAAGTAGCAAATTACTTGATTCATATGAAAGCAGTTTACCTAGGTAATTATTAGTCGATTTAGAGCGCGCCGTAATGTCTGTACACACGGACACATTTATATAGAAATTTCAAAAAACAAATTGTAAATATACCTTGAGAATTATGGGGGGAAAAAACGGTAATTAAGTGCCATCGTCATTATCGACTATAATCGTACAGTAAAAATGGTCGGAACTAAGTGTACACACGTAATTAACACTAAGTACTAATGGTATGATAAAAAAAATGGTTTAATTAGCCTAATCGAAAGAGTAATCAGGTACTCGGACGGGTTCCGTGTAATTAACGTGAAAAGTAATTATCGCACGATAATCGATTGCTGTGCACTCGTGGTTTATAGATTTATTAAAAAATTAGCTCTTGTAGCTTTGACCCTGATTTGAGGATGGAAACCGTGTCCGATTGGATTGGCAATGTTCACAGTATCATCTTGTACGACGGTCAAGTCAGATCAACCGGTAGAAGAGTAAAATGTCGCGGTTCATTCCCTGGCGGGAGTCACTAACTTCTTACTTCAGAATTCAGTCGATACATCACGCCTCTGAAACTCATGGGGCCCCGCCTTCGCCACCCCCACGCTCCGCCCAGTGGCTCAAGATGAGATTCACTCGTCTTGGCAGCGAGCACACAGCATCCGCATCCGTGGACCAGAAATTGTCGAGATCCTTGAGTAGAAGCTTGACGGGCTCCGGAAGCTCTGGTTACTTGGGATCGTAAGACATTATTTTGGTCATAAAAGTAAAATAAATAAAAATAGATAGAAACTGGTGAACTTGTTTATCTTGACAATTTTTGGACGTCACACCCTAGTTTCTCTATATGGTTCTGGTCTTTCAATTGAATTCGGTGATAAAAGTCACAAAGGGTCTTGTAAAATATTCAGGAACAATACAAGATGGGTAAAGCTTCTTCCCCTCTAAACATAGTTCGGGAACAATAGGCGGTGCTGGATGCTGCTTGGGGATTCATAAAGGTAAAAAAGGAGAAGAGGAGCAGAAGGAGGTCTAGTGGAAAGAGACTGTACTCCTTGGCAACTACAGACGGGGGCTGCTCCTTATCTGCTTCTACTTGCTATCTTGGCCAGAAGCTACGGCGGGGTTGTTTTCAGGGTGGATGTAGGTCTAGGTGTGGGTATGGTTATCGACTGGGGTCCTTTACTACCCCACGGACTCTTCTCTAAGAGTGACCGTCCTCGGTTGGAAGACAACTAATTAACGTTAGTCTCTCTTTCTCTGTCTCTCCTTCGAGAGACTCTCCTGCTAGACGTGACTCTTTCATTGTCCGGAAAATTCAACGGAAGACGAACTGCATTGAGAGCCCCCGGAACAATCCTATCTGGAGCAGCAAGTGTCTACTAAGATGCGGAAAACTTTACGCTTGCCAAATACTTTCTTCAATGTTTCCTAACTTCAGCGCAGACAATGCGACAACTTCTCTAATTAAAGTTACGCCTCTGTCTCTCTCTCCCTCTCTTTATCCTGTAACTTGAAGGTAGTTACGTCACACTTGAACAACACATCGTACAAGGTACCATATCTTGGAAGTCAGTATCCTTAATACATTTTCTAGCGTACCCTTTGGTTAAAATTATTTCGAAATTTTACTCTTCAAATTTTGCTTCCTTTTTATTTAAATGAAAAACTTTTAACATAGTTCCTCAGCTTCCATTTTCCAATTGTGTTAGTTATTTCCTGTGCGTAACCTGTATTTCGAAAGTGAAAATGGGCGAATGAGTAACGTTCATGTCCCACGCACCCTGGGCCCCGCGATATCGTAAAAACACTCGTTCCGCCGCGGTTGACATCAGCACGCGACCGGCAAAAAATGCCGAGTCTTCTTGGTAGGCTTAATTATCTTGTTAGTGGTCCCGCTGTGCCGCTCTTAAAGCGCCTCCCGCTTCTCTCCCCGGTAGCATCTCTGCACTTCATGGGACGTGTTCTTGCGCCTCACCGGCCACGTAAATTGATTAGTTTTTGTCGCACGAACTAAATAAGTAAAGTACCCATACTTTACGTCGGGCTTGGAATGCACTTTTTTTTTAATCACTTTTATACCCACGTCGATACACTTTTACTCCTTTCCAAGATATGAAACACTTGTTGCTGAATTTTATTTGTCTTATCATTATTTTCCAATTATTGGTTTACTATACGGCTGACCTAATTTGGTTTCTTTTCTTACGCCTTGTTCCACGTGTCTCATTGTGACCGATGCTCATTGATTGCCGCTTTAATATTTCACTTTGTATCGTTGCTTCTTCTGGGTTTGCTACTTATTGTTGCTCAAAGTGATTAGTTGCTTATCAAGTATGAAGTCTACGGTCAGATATGTGCGGCCTCAGGTCATTAAGCGCTTGGCCTTAATTTATCAGTCAAATTGGCAGACAAAGACCTTAACTTGACTGCTTGCTAACATGTCGACGGGACTTGGTCAATTGAGGACCACCCAAATGGCAGTTGGGTGCACTGTACTATTGACAATCCACTGAAACGTTTACTGCGTTTATTATCCTATGCCAAGGGGGCTAGGGTGGAAGGGAGCTGCTGCACGATGGTGCATGATGATTTTAAAAAAATATCGATCGTATTGTGTAATAGGGGTGGATCATTATAAAAAATTGTATTTATTCTTTGGTATGCGATCGTAATGATGATTTTGACGTTGGCAATGATTAATCATAATGATTTGGGCTGTTGATAATTGATATGAAGCGTTTTGTCGCACGTTACGCGCGCAACCCTTTGACCTATAAAAATCTAGAATCCTCACGGGCAATCCCGCATGCACTGCAATTAAATTGATTCACGTAATGACGTCGAAGGGTTAGCGACCTCGTGAGAATGGCGTCGCGACGGATCGACGTGATGATGGGAGGACTTTTGGACGCCCCTATGATTTTGGCGCCATGTGTCATCAGAAACAAAAATACCGACGGGAGTTTGCCTCTACCAGCATAACACTTTCTGATTCTATTAAATTGATCAATTATGATTGAGTCAACTGATTATTTATATCAGTTCAGATATAGGTACTCTTTTTCTTTATTACCATTCGGTTAGATGGTTTTTCTTTTAATGTCTGACCCATTGCATATTTTAATAGTGTTGCTGTTTTTTTTTTTCTTTCTTGCATATCCTACGGCTTATTACTGGTATAATTTTATATTTTATTTTCTTTCCTTGCCTTTTATTCATCGTAGAGGATTCATTCATTAATCATGACGGTGGCGACTGATCGATTAATCTTACCTTCACTTCCACGTAGTACCGTTGCGCTCATTATTTTATATTTAATGTGAAATCACGAGTATTAATGCTTGCTTGTACGCAGTCATCGTAATCACTGGTCATCGTGAAACAATAATCGAGATACGTGTACACTAGTTCCTAGCGATCCATTGCGATGTTATTTAAAACATTTAAAACAAAAAAACTTTTTTGGTTATTTTTTTTCGTGGCATATCAATTCTCTATCGATACATCTGTATCTCGGGTGTCACACTCGAAGAAAAAAATAAATACAAAAAAAAGGCAGAAGCTTTTATCGATTAGCTGTCGCTTCATTTAGGAAAAGTAAAAGAAAAGCGGGCTCTGGGGATGCATGGGGTTGGAAATAGGGGGCTGATACGGGGTGGCAGATACACGAGAAGACTCCTAGTGTCTTGCCGTTTCTGAGATTCCCTCTGAGGATGTCCCACCCTTAAGAAACAAAATCATTCGAAAACTCACCCCGTCGATATATTTCGGATTTTCTTGACTTTTTCATTCGGTATCAATAAATTGTAGTATTTCTTGAAAGTCAAAATATCTTTTATCACCTCGACTTTCACTATGGTCCATATCGAATTTTGAGTTTCTTCAGATCGAGCCAAGATAAATAATAGTATTCACAGCTACACCGAGTTTCTTGGAAGTTTCTTAATTTATTTTTACTCGCTGTTATCTTGGATACAATTTGGACTCGTAGTAGTGACACGCAGTATGTATATCTTCTTCCATATCTACCTTGTTTTGTGCTTGTATAAGTGTATCTACTCAAGATCAAGATACTGAATGTTGAATTCTTGGAAATTGTCTATGACGCTCTCCTCTCCTTTTCCACAGACACAGCGTTTACGATTGCCGCCATATTTGGACCAATCTCGCTCATCTGTCTAGTAATAAAATTAATGAGCCCTTTCTCAGGGCACGTACCTACGTAAGCCGAGGGATTAGGGTGAAATAAAGAGAAGAAGAAAAAAATTGAAATATATTAACCAACATAGGTAACGCTAAAAGCACAGAAGGAAATATAATAAAGTTTTTTAATATTATTTCACAATTAAATCCCACTGGTAGAAATTTACCACGTAATTGCCAGGACTTTAATTCTAATTAAACGTTTGTTTCACCTAATTATTTAGTGTCCAAAAATTAATGAGTCGGGTACTTTCTCCTAACAGTAACAGTCGCTGATGCTGTATTCATAAATACCATGCATTTCTAGAGTATTGTACGTTTGATTTCTTTTTCTAATTAACCAACTTCGTATAATTGACGACGATTCAAGCTAACATTGAAATCGTTTAAGCACTCGAAAAACCAGGTGACAACGCTAATAGCCCAAAGACGCGAGACATCGGTTAGTACAACGTGTGGTACCTCTGAAACGCACGTATGTGAGTATGTGAAGACGCACGAAAATAAATAGGAGGAGCACGACGAGCGACGATGCCAGTCAGACGAGGAACGTGACAAGAGCCGAGTCTGTTTTCTTATAGAGGAACGAAAATAAACTGTGCGTGAAAGAAAGAAAGAGAGAAAAAAAATGAAAAAAAAAAGGAAGGAAGGTGCGCGTCGTGAACGAAAAAAAAATGAAGCTAGAGTACCAGAAATAAGTGGCCTATTGACCCTCGGAATCCTAACGCTTTATAACAATGATGTATTCAATTTAGGGTGCCGATTACCAAAATAGAAACTTTCCACGTTTTACATACCCGTTAATTTATACGTACGACACGACAATACTAATTCCATTATGTTATAGCCCGTGTATTATTATCTGGTAAATTCGTGGGGAATACGCGTGAAAACATAATATCGGTGCACGCCGGTCGGTAATTTTTTTCACTGGTAAAATATTTTATTGGAAATTCATCTTTAAGTAGCTGAATATAATGGGTGGATTAGGTACGCCATTGTTCAGGTGACCCATTCATAAAGTCTCGTATCGTATAGACCGTGGTAACGGCTGAACGCACATGTTTTTAAGATGTCACCGGACAGATGCGATATTGCCGTCTAGACTGAGGTCCCAGAGATCCTGACACTTCCTGCTGCCGGTATCCACGAAAACCACCCCTAATTCCCACAGGACTCAGGAAATTCCTTGGTCTCATCCTACTGCTACCCCCGGCGCTTTACTACCCCAAAACATTATCATACTCTCCCACGACGATAGCTTCCTATGTACCCTCCTTTTCGTGGGTATGCGGCTTTTTGTCGCTCGCGTTAAAATCCACGACACTTCCTCTCCCTCTCTCTCTCTCTCCCTTCATTTTTCTCCCCCTCTCGATTCCTCTGGGGGAAAAATGATCTCACGCGACCCAAGTGTCGCGTCTTCCCGGAAACTTCAGGACCATCCCGTGAACACTCATCTCGTTAAATATCCTGGAGTTCACGATGAGCAACGAAACAACAAAATTTCAATATTAGCCTATAAGACGACCATACAGTACCAACTCCGGGAACTTGAAACAAGCCTGATTAACCAATTGGTTAATAATCCTGATAATAATAAAAATTAAACTGCGATAACAAGAAATCCTTTGTTCTCCTATGGGTCCACATGAAACAAGACGTTTACAATGTGGGGCCCCCATGATCGCGTATCTTGGCTTATGGTTACCCATTCGGTCGGTAATAGCCATAGCAACGAAGGTGGCAGCCCCCATATACAAGCTTACACCATAAAGACCGTTCGAAACCCGACCAGAGTCTCTTCTAGTTGAGGCGGGTAGATAAATCAGATCATCCGATGACGATGCAAATAGCTACCGGGCAGCAATGATGGCGTGTCCGTTACTGATCTCAGGATACTCTCACGAGCGCCTGGATCAAAAGATTTTCAAAGCAGTCACAAAGCTATGCAGATAAGAAGCTAACAGTGCCGCCACGGTGTGTCCTACGATTGGACTCGCTGCCACTTCTTGCGACCAATGGACCAAAAGGGGTTAGGGTTCGTATCGATGATCTCGCTGCTTTTTCTATTCTCCTTGACTTTGTTCGTCCCAATGCCTTATTTTCTTCCTACTGAGGTTCGATTCTCGGGAAGAATGAGAGGTAGCAGATGTCTACCTTACCTACACGATAGAATTCTAAAAGGGTATAAGGACTACCATGTGCTTATTTTGTTTTGTTTCTTTTTTTCTTCCAGGACTCTCTTGGTGCTGTCCTTCCTATATACTCCGTTTCTAATGGTGTATGGAATTTTCAGATTAGTTACGTCCAAACTCATTCTTGATCTTGGGAAATAAGTGTTTTGAGCTATGCCAAGCATCACCGATGCCACTTCCAGCTTCTATAGCTTTAGTATGGTAATAGACATGTGGCCCTTGTAATGAGAAACATCCCTTCACAGTTTGTAAACTCGCGGAAGAGACGACCTTGCGGCCTCCAGGTTCTATTCCTGGGTTTGATGCTCTTAGAAAGTGAGTGTGTAGTCTCGCGATGGATCTTTTTAGGTCTGTTGAAGTTTATGGGATTCCCCAAACGTGGCTTATGGGCCATACAAGAGAATCGTGGGAATTGTTCTAGCTTTTATGATCACTAACTATTATTATTTTAAAAAATTGTATAATAATTAATGACTGAGAAATAGTGTATATGTATAATGTACGTGTCCTCTGATCATTACTGATGATTTTTCTGTTATTGAAATGAGATTGATGTTGAAACCTAGAAGGTCGTGCAGTCTTAGAATGATGATTAGAACTGAGATCATTACTTGTGATTAGTTATTTATTCTAGAATAAAAAGATACGTTCACACCGTAAGAACTATCCATGTTTATTGCTCAACTGGTTTAGTAATTAGCGTGAACAGGATAATGGGATCCGAGGTATGAATTCTTTATACTGATCTTGAATTTTATGAGATACTGATAAGTGGTCTGACGATTTTTGGTATGGCTTGCAAATGGGCTTTATTGCCTTTAATAACTATGGTGATTTTAGTGCTTTTAAATTTGTGCCTGTGGTATGAATGAAGCTGGACCAGTGTATGGCGGCTAACTTCACGCCTACGTTCTCTATAATAGTGGTTATAGTGAATGGTTTTAAAAATCGTCAAACCAGCTGCTTCGACTAAACTGCTATGGTATTGCGTGACCGTGGGCGTAAACGCGCGTGTAACCTGGACGCGTGCTAACTAGCTACAAATAACTCGGATGAATGGTAGAAATTTGTGGATGCTGCGAAATCGGTAGAATGACATCTGTCCCGTGGTAACAATGACATCTTTTTGGTAGCCGGGGGAAACAGCCTTCAGGAACTGACGGAAGATTTTGTAGCAAATCGCGGTTTTAGTGGGCGTATCATTTTTCTTTTGTGACCTGACCGTTGGTCACACTGACCTCACACTAGACCCTGGCAAATGTCTCATTTAGAGGAAAACCCATGAAGTTACGCCCAGGGTCGCGAGCGGTGATCCACGTAATTTTACATACAAGTACCAAACCTTAGAGACGTAGAAAATCCATTTCTTTTGTCATTGACGAAACAATATAAAACCATAACTATTTTTTAAAAAACTATCAGTATCTAGCAAGGTAGGTTCGGTTTCAAAAATCGTACAGAATCTGATCAACCACGCTGACTTCACCCAGGACCCTAGTTGATGTCTCATTTAGATGAAAACCCATCAGGTCACGTCTAATGTGTCAAAGTAATGATGCACGAAATTTTACATGATACCAAAACCATAGTGATGTCGGCATCATTGTTTTTTGTGCCATAGGCAAAAAATGTTCAACATGGTTTATAACGGTTTATTAAAAAAGTGATTATCAGTAGCTCACAAGGCAGGTATCGGTTCCGAAAATCGTACAGGATCTCATTGTTCGTCGTTCGCGCAAATAATTTTCATCCTAAGCAAATCCATTGTGTCTGATCCATTGTTCGTTCGGGATCGCATTAAACGCTCGTCCGTCCCATCGGTAGGCAATGGCGTCACGGTTTTCGATGTTTCAATTTAGCCCAAAGCAGATGGCGGTACAGTAGACACGGGCTGGTGAGTGTGAGCGTAGGCTAACCTAACCTAACCTAAATAAGAAAGACAAGTAGGAACGTTCTTTGGAGTTTGCCGCTTTCAGTAGATGGACGTTTATGTCAATGTTAAACCAGTAGACCCACACGTTCGCATGGTACAAGTACCAGGATCATTGCACAAGAGAAACGTCTGCATCCTGACAATAAAAAAAAGGACCGTTGCGCTTTTCTTGGCTGTGAAAGTCCAGGCAAGACAATTTCACGGCGATCCCGGTCGACTAACAATGTGGGACGTCGCGACGTCCGACTAAAAGCCAGACGTCACAATTTTTCGGACGTCTTCGTCGAGAAGGGATATTTCTGTTCTAAGGGTGCGCACTAGAGGGTGGACAGTCTTCGCACCTCGTGTTAACAACGTTGTGGATAGGTGACAGACAATAAGGGTGTTGAAAGGACATGGGTAAGAATAAAATCGTAACGTACATCGGTAAAGTTTGAATATTTTTTTTGAAAATTAGAATAATTATTCAAAGACAGTTGTATAGGATTTTTTGGAATGGTCGGTGGAGTGAATTGGGTATTTTTGAAACGGACAGTAGCACCAGTGAAAATTGCTCTATCATTATAATTATATTCTACCGTTAAAGCGTGCCACTTTACCAGGTGTATTATTAGCGGTAACACACTATACGTATCGTAATCTTATGGACGCATTCACAAAGCGAATAGATATCTCTGTACACACAAAGTAAATTGTACAAGGTGTTTTAAAGCCAGACAAAGCTATAATTATAAAATTCCAAAAAATTCCAGAATAATCTCTAGCAAAGGTAAACTAGACTTTCAGTATAACTTTTTTCCTGTACCTAGAAACCATATAAAAAATATCGAAGCCCCTAAGCAGCTGTGGAATGGATAATAGACCAAAACGAAGCGCACGTTCGAGAGGATCGTAAATCCTATCGTAAAGGCGCGCGCGTGATTGACAACGTAACGCGACGAAGCTCCGACTGAGATCGCAGAATGTATCGACAATTAACACTAGACGTAACTCACGAGTGGCCCGCGCGCCACGGAACATTTATGTTCTTGCATTCAATGCAAATATGGCATGAGCAACGTCATGCGTGAAGTCAGCCAATGACGTTGGTCCATCAGGCATCGGTTGCGAAGATGGCAGAATAATAATCCTAGGACGGACAATACTCGCATGCACAAATCTTATGGTGCTTTCTAAGAGTTTCACCTAAGATACTGTGCATGTTATATACATGTATTCATAATTTACGGGGTACAGTTATAACTGCAAGTTCTTCATATGCAACGTGGGACTTTCTGATTCGTGCAAGTAGATCGACACAGTTGGTGGTTAGATCTTTTGTCATTTAAAATGTTGTACAATTCATTAAATTAGTATAAATTTATATGGTACAGTATGAAGAGTGGATGTTACACATATGTACACTGTATGTTGGTATCTGATTTGAATTAGTGCCAGAAGATCGGTATAGTATGTAGTCAGACTTTCCTTAATATAAAACTTAGATACCGGGATGATAAGACCATATAGGGGTTGGTGGTAGCATATCGGGAATAGGTAATACTTTATGGTCGCATGTTCTAGCCACTTGGTTATGCAGGGTGCGTATCAAAGTCGCCCCTGGCAGAAACTACGTCTTCTTCTACATTCCTCCACTTTTCTCTGCCGTCGTCTCTCTGCGTAACAACTCGATTCCATATTCCTGGGGCGGTTGTCGCCCGTGAAGAATTGAATGAAATAAAATAAAGCCACTGGATTCCCAATGCTTTATGGCCGGGTTTTCCTTCTGGTCTGCCTATGCTATATGCACGTGTAGTTTCAGAACCGAAATGCCATGTCGTGCGTGCATCATGTGAAGTAGAAATTGACAATATTATTTTTAACGGAAAGAAAAAATTCTTCACCCTTAGCAATCGTTTATACCAAAGTAAAAAAATCACTTCGTCCACCAGTAAGAGTAATAAATGAAATTGCCTTTTAAAAAATTATACGTGGAGATCAAACCAACCCTTAGTTCGTTCCAGTATGTTGCATACAGGAACTATGCATATGAACCGAGCACAGGGTTGCGGGAAGTGGCGGAAAATAAAAAGAGGGCACTAGGGGGTTGTCGGTGTGCAACGTCTCTCTCTAGCGACGAGAGGTGATGTGAAAGAAAGAAAAGCTTCCAAGAGAAAGAGCGAGAGGGAGTGGGAGTGAGAAAACCGAAAAAAAAAGAAATAAAAAGCGATGCCGTAAAGCACTCAGCGGGGTGCGTGATCCGCTTACTAAAGTCACTGGTTCCCTGCATTACTATGTACTCGGCATATGTGCGTCGGGCGACACTGTTTTACTCTTATCTTAGGCGAAATTGGAGCATTTCGTCAGCCTAGCGTTACACGGTGGATGTGTGACGTAGCCCACGCAGATATAAACTCACGTGAAGATATTCCAGCGAATGTGAACCAGGAGTAAAAATATTGCTTGGATTCTTCGAAGGGGTTGGAGACAAAGGGGTGCCCCTATATTGTACATACTATATGTGTATATATATTCACCGTAAAATTCTTAGGCCACTGTTATCCTACATGTATATGCAGGATGCACTCTCCATACATACGTCTCTGCACGTAAACTGCATTCCTACGGGACGAATGTGCACCCAGTTTTTATATCGCGACTCTCCATCTGACCGTGGCCCAGGCCGTAAAACTGTGGCTGCAACCGAAAGACTTCTAGGAATCCTTCTTGTCCTGGTACGGTTCCTCGACTTTATGTCACTGCTCTTGTCGTACAAAGTGTTCCGGCTCTGGGACGCGTTACACGTACCTATTACGTGGAAGCGTCAGGGTGTAGAGAGGGTGCATTTTTTGTTGTCATTCTCCGTTCTATTTTTGGTAATCATTTTTTGCATTTTTTTCGAGAGATAAAGAGACATGGGAGTTTCTTTGCTTAGTAGTTTCGTGAAGAGATCCGTTACGGCGACGCCAAGCGGATGGTTCGCGTACTGTCTTTTATGTGGATGCGCGGGAAATTGAAAAATGGATGATCCTAAAAAAAGGCGTGATGATGTCTAGTGGCACGATGAAACAATTAAATAATTATAAACAAGGGGGTGAGTGGGGGCGACGTACGGTAGAAGTATCTCTAATAAACGACTCTCGAGATGTTTTCCAGTGGCGCGCGCGTTACGCGCCCGTCGGCCATGTTGTTTAATAAGTTAAGTGACGACGCAGCTGCCCGTCTTAATGAAGCATTAGTTTACATTTGCCGACGCCAACGTTGCACACTTGGTGTAACATCGGCTTGGTTGCCCGACATCGTCATTAATGAAATCGACGCACTGACGTCCTTACGTTACCCAACTTGTGTCACGGGCTGAGTACCTAAAGTACGATACTCGTTCCGACTACGTTTCTTGGAGCTGCTTTATTTTAAGTAGCGCTCTTGCCTTGCTGTCACAGTTATATAAAGCCAAGAAAAACATTACTAAACACGGTCAATTGGTAGCCCAGAATTGGACCGATCTTCAATCTGACCCATGATGCACGTTCACTACTGATCTCCAGATGTGAACGGGGTCAACCGGTCCACAGACGCCGTTTAACACGGGTCGTTGGAAAGCTTGAATTCTTATAGGGGAAATACAAAATTGTCACTAGGTCCTTTTTCTAAGGTGTGGGATAAACATAATTTTCACGAATCCACGGGTATACTCGATATCACTTGGGTGGATATATCGATGCTGGTATATCAGATGAAAGAAGGAAGTGGCTGAATGCTGGGTAGATCCTGGCGAATCAACATAATAAATTCAATCCGATGACATCTGCCGATGGTACGTGGCCTTAGAGTGGACTTTGCGGACGTTCTTGCAAATGTATACGAAACATCAGCATATGCATGAAAGTAGGGTAGATACGGTACTACTGTGGTACCATATTGATTACCTTTCGACTTCTGACACTTGGTCGGGATGCTTCGTGTGAGCTTCTGGCGTTAGCGATGGGCGTTGACGGGACATGGAATGGAGGGATGGAAAATGAAAAAAGGGATGAAAATGGATCGTTGAACAATTTCGATGTCACGTGGTGACATAGTAAAATACAAGTGTCGCTTTACGTAAGCGGGGACTGTATTTCTTTTTTGCGTACTTTATTAACGTCGTCCGACAAGTGTTAAGGTATTTTTTATTTATCGTTGGCAACAATATTTGTTATGATCGATACGTAATATTGCTATGGTACATTATACGTGCATGTTTTGCCACGTAGAGTAAAATGAAAATTTTTACCCTCGATATTTACTTTATTTTTCAATTACTCGTCACGGAGAAAGTTCATCCTCCTTGAGTGTATTCTTCATCTTATTCTTTTTTATTCGTCTTACTTTACCAGCGACCAAGTATCTTACCGTAACGTTATTCCCGTAGTAATTAGAAAAAGCCGATTTATATTTATGAGACTCGCTCCTGGGGATTTTGAAATTAATACTTTTCAGCACGATTGTCAGTATCGTTAATGGATGGTTGTCCCCCTCCCTCCACCCTACCTCCATCGCCGCTAACGCCATAGTGGTTCTATTACGACATAAAAGAACGAAGCGCGTTAGGCTGTCATTGTTGAATAAAATTAAAAAAGGAATCCCTGATAAAATCCAGCGCCGTCAATCTCAAATAATAAACTGGATTAAAATTCCCAAAAACCATTCTAATGAAAAATTTCATTTTTCAAAAACACTTCTGTACAACGAAATTCTATTTTTTCCTTCTCGGACTCATATGACTCGCATACATTAGAAGACAAGTAGCTATTGTTCCAAGCGTTCTGTCATTCCCTGACAATGATGACTCTAACAGTGATGACGACACTTCTAGAAATCATTACGGGGGTACCAGTGCCAGTATACACTGAGAGCACCGACAAAGGTTGCAACTTGAAGAAAAACCACTCTGAACTGAATGACAGTCGCGCGAATAATTCCCTAGGCTTTTGCAAATGGCGCATTGAAATTCTACCAACACTATTATTATATAACGCGCATACATGTTGTATGTACGTATTTGTAACCGGTGACCAAAGGGACGTCCATTAGATGACGAGGGCTAAGTTGCCAGCGATAATTACACCGAGCATAATTACACGGGGTAGGGGTAGGGTTGGGAGAGTGTCAATGCTAGGGACTTTTGTGCTGAATATCTCTTGAAGTCTCGCGCGGCTTCTTATTCTCTTCTCGCTCTCTCTTTCTCTCTCGTACAGCTCTCGTCCCAGGAAACGATGATAAATGGATGATAACAGGAGTGGGGACGACTGTCATCGCGAAATGCGAATTCCACGTTAATTCGCCAAACACTCTGGCCTACTGTTGTGTCATTAGCCATGGGGAATTTATCAGTGTATAATGATTTACGTGATTGGTATCACGTGGTGTATGGTATATCTGTGTTTATAGTACAATGCTATATGTTACTTTGTACTATTAGTCATCAACGGTTGAAATATAGTACTGACACTTGTAACTTTGACATTGTTGAGTGAAACTGGACTATTGTTGTGGTGTAAGAGAGTTTCGTAAAGTTTTGTAATTATCTGCCGTTAAGTTGGGGTTATTGCTGTGCTATGGTGATATTGGTGTTATGCAACGTTTACGAGCCTAGTTTGGATCCCAGTTGTATTTTGGGAGCAGCAATTTTGACCCTGCTCTAAAATGCTTTACTGTGTCGCAGGGAAACGTGGAATATTTTTAAGAAATAGAATGTCTAATTAATTGGTAATTCGATCTTGTTTTATTGTCTTATTAGAACAATTTAGTTGGTGATGGAATTTAAACTGAACCATCTTAGGAAATTGTATTTAGTTGTTTATAGTGACGGGTATAGAGTCTGTTTAACATGGGATGGTTCGTGTCTTAACTAGCGTGACGGTATTTATTGACTCCGGTTGGTAATAAAGAGCAAATATAAAAACGAGTCCTTTAAGGGCTCTCTTTTTTTTTTCTCTTTGGAATATCTTGGGAGGAGAGACAAACAAAAAAAATAATGCGTCGACTACACTTCGTTAGCGGCTCTAGGGAGTTAATTAGCGAAAAAGTTAATTTCTTGCTCGTTTATAAAACGACACTGCTGATGAAATACGAGGCTGATAAAAGAGTGCTGGGGGTGGGGATTGGAGGGTCGTAGAAGTAGATCTACCCTACTGGCCCTAAATTTCAGTAAAACTGTATCAGGATTAACAAATGATGAATTTACATGTAGCAAGAAAACATATATTTTTTACTTTTTTTGAGATTGACAAGATAGCGGCTGTAAACGAATTAACTTCGTTAATCTGATTTCTATTTAATGATTGTTCAACTTTTTTTTTTCGTTCTTTGTTTCCTTAGTGACCGTAATGTATTTGCCCCTAAATACATCTGCGTCAGAACGCATAAGTATGCTGTGTGCGTAGGTAGACAAGACTCGACATTTTTTTTAAGGTTACCCACTTTATTTGTCAGAAATAAACTTTCTACTGACAATATTAAAGTGTGTTCGATGAAACGCAATTTTGGATTTGACGTGTAGTAGTCATAAGTGACTATCTGAACTGGCGACAAGGAAGCATATTCTTTTTTTTCTTCTTTTATCCAACTGTCCTTATGTGAACCATTACCATAATGGGAGTCGGGCAATTTGTGGCCCTGTCGACTTGACCGTCACATAAATCAAAACCCAAGTTGCTGATCCGGCAGTGTAATAGAATACTTGATTTCTACGTGTATAATCATTTTCCTAAACGTCTTATCCTCGAGGGATACCTGACATTTATCTAACGACCGTTCGATATTTTTTTTTTTATTTGACCCAATTTTGAAAGCGTATAACGTAGCTACTTTTAGATCACAACAGGAAAAAAGGTGAAAACGAAAAAAATAGAAAAACAATTTCTAAAAACTTTGAGCCCAAGGGTCCCTTTTAATTAGCGATTAGCAATTGGGGTTGTAGGGTTGGTAACAGTAAACCTCCTATCAAAAAGCAACTCCCACCCCCAAACAAACTTTCCCTCGTTATGCTAATTTACCATGGACCGAGTGACTAAAAAGAAAATATTTTTCTTTGCTCCATCGCGTATTAGCCCATGCTCTCGCGCACGCGCACAACTTGCCCGAAGGTACGCGCGATTTAGACGCCCGGCAACTTTCTGAATAATTACGGTATGAGCTTGATTCATCACTGAAGTTCGCTACCTAAGATGCTTTATCTGCGCTTCGCAGTCTCCGCGAAATTAATATGCTAATACTCGACGTTGCCTCCCTTCACCCTCATGGGCCCCGAATCCCCCGACCACCCCATCTTCAACCCCCCTGCTGAAGCTCACTTCGGCCTGCTTCAGTTCTCGCCCTCTGCCCACCCTGAAATCTTCTATACGTTATGTCGTAAGCTGCAGAATCCAACTGTGAATAGGTACTGTCTCTCGTTGAATATATATATATAATATTTATTATATAGATATATTTTATACTTTGACAGTGTGCAGATGTGCCCGATAACTCTGAGACAGAATGGAGTCTGCGAAATTGCATATTTTTGCTTGCTTCGCAAATTCTTGGATATTCACTTGGACATGTATTTCATATACAATATATAATATATTGGTACATATACTACAGGTATCGTTGTTAAATTTTTTTTTCTACTCAATATTTTCTTGTTTTCCTTTCTTTACCGACACGATCGCACCTCGTTAAATTCACGAGTGTTACCTATGTGCAGGCGCACGCGGGAACTGGATCCGTCAGCAGTAAAGCACCTCGTAATTTTTATTCTCAAGACAGTTTATATACCAGCACGTTCCGCAAGACTTCGGTAAGGGCAAATTAAACTGCTTTGTGAAACGAAAGGCCAGGCGTTACGCAACGCGAGCGCGTCGAGTTTTCACGCGTTGTAACTCGGGAACGGCTGTTAACGAAGTTTCAAATTGAATAAAAATTTTTATTATACAAAATATAACAGATATGCCGATGCGATTAATTGTTTTATATAGATGGCAGGCTTAGATATTTGCTGAGAAATATTAATATGAACATTGTTGACAGGTTTAGCACGCCGTATTGTTCTTTTAATATTGTCAGAATATTCTTATATGACTGTTTTACCAGAATCATAATATTCCACGTGAACTGGCAAGCCAGACTTGTGACGCGCATCCTCGTCTTCTAGTATGAAAATAAACTTGAAAGCTTTTCGAAAAGCCGTAAAACTCCATCTCGTACAGACCATATGAAATATATGAATATACGTACAAAGTTTAATGTGCCCATAGTTTGCTCTTCAGATATTACTATATACTTACTATTAATATATACGTGCACCATAAACTGTTTTAACGAACAAAATTTATATCTGTATAATTGTACCGGTTAGTAATTGAAAAGTGAGTAAAATAAAAATGAAACCTCAAATTTCGAGTAGACAAATTTTGAATTTATATTTTCTTTTTTTTTTACCAAACATCATTTTTATCGTGTCTAGTACTTAGCTTTGTAAATTAAATTGCCTGAGGTGTATATGGAGTTTCACAAATATTCTATGTATGGGAGAAGTTTCTTGTTTTACGGTCAAGACACTCTAGAGTACACATAAGGTAGTACGCAGACTATACACTAATATGCAACTATAGATAGTACGTGTAAAAAGCAATACGCGAGTATGTACAAGGACTAGCATGTAGGGTACCTGTATCATTACAAATAATTAGCAACAGCCGACTAGCCAGCCGCATCTGACTGTCTCAGCTCCTCACGCACATGGCCCGTACGATTTATCGAGAGAAGCACAGCATCCGATTACAAAAAAAAAAATGTAATAGCGTCGTACTGAAAGTGAAAAGCTAATAAAACTTAACATTTTATTCAAAAAATGTCGAGGTGAAAAAAGATTGTTTTCAATTGATCCATCCAAAATTTCAAACGGTAACGTATAGTAGCTTGACCAGATATATTCGTAAGTAACTTCGCCCATATATTCCATGCAGCTTAAGAACGAAAGTCTATTTTAATAAACGAATTCCTTGCGGCTGCCGCCAAGGCGATTAAGGAAAATGTAAATTACGCAATTAAAGTTATTTACACTCATTGTTCTGTCCTCTTAACGATTCGTACGACCATGCAATTCCGGCTGGTTGAACGTTGAAAAAAATGTGCACGAAGCATTCTAATGCACGGGTTTAAAATCGTATTTGGAATTAATTGATATGAAATTTTGCGAGTAGTCAACGTTCTTTGAGAATTTTGTTTAATTAATTGAACATTCTAGAAAAAAAAAGTTCTTCTCGTTTCATTCTTACCCTAACGCCATTAGTATGCAGTTACGCCTATAGACATTTTCAATATAGATCCAATGACTGCCTGTTGATTTTAGTCCAGGGTTAGGAAAAATTGATGCTGTCCCATAACGGCTCGCGGTGTAATTTAGTAATGAAGACCATACGTCATTCGGACACTCGCTACTAAATCACAGTGCGTAGAATTGGGGTTCGTCTCGTCCAGATGTGACCCAGTGCTTTCCGCTAATTTGAACGTGGCACTATGTATACCGCTCTGCCGCCTAATAACGTATTATTGCAATATCATTTTTGATAATAAAAAAAGTGCACAAATAAAATACAAAATTACCAGAATACTGATTAAAAATAAAGAGGTAAAAGAATTGGAAGAAACAGTCAGATTTTTTCATACTTTTACTCATCAATAGAATTATACGTTACAGTATTATACATATGTATATATTATATCTATATGCAACATGTATATGTATTGGGCAGGATTCTATGGACCTTACAATACACGATGTTGCCGTGGTATGTTGGATATGCCCGCTATGCTGGGGCCATGTTCTGGTTTTGATCCGTGCCCAAGATAAGATCGGCCTTTGTTACCAAGGCTCGTGCCTTTGGGACCCATGGGACCAGACTTGGTGGTTTGCGGCCTTACGTTCTCTCTGTCTCTCTCTCTCTCTCTGTCTTTTTGTCTCCTCTTTCGCTTATAGGGCCCCCATACGGTGAGCTTTGTCAACGAGGCACAACGTGTCTTCATATCCCCGGAAATCAATTCTATCAACTTGATACACTATATTATTTATTGGTCTTAATCTATGGAACTTAGTAGTTGCGCATAGTTTACATTTATCTTATCACCACAGTATTACATACTAAGATAGACTATCATGGCGCACGTGAGTTACATCATTTTTCATTAGATCTCAACCAGTGACCAATTCGAAGGCAGATTGGAATGTTAATTATTCCTTTTTACATAGTAAGACCAGTAAACAACCCAACCCCTTTCTACCCCGTCGATGTTACACGACAGATCACATTCTATACCCTATTCCGTATTATAATACAAAAAATTGTGAGATGATAGCTCGAACGTAGTATCGACAGACATTCTCACACGTTATAACCGCAATACCGTTAACCCTTTACGTCTCTGTATATAGCACACGTAGTATATATCTGTATATAATCATAGATAGATTGCTACTATATATATATGCTACTACTATGCACTTGGCGTAGATACCCAACCATCTCGTTTGCAAAATGGCTATCATTCTCCCATGAAATCTTCGTTTGCTTCCAGCTATCTTGTCGGTAGTCCAAACGAAATCGATTTGAGATGCGTTCAAAACTGTTTAGGTGCTCTTGTGGTTGTACTTGTATGTACAAACGTATACTGGCACTAGAATTAGTACTACTGGTGTAAATGTATACTAGTAGTAGTCCACCGGTAGTACGGCCTAGAGACGTTGTATAGGTTAGGTAGATGCGGTAGGTAGGTAGGTACATGCCTCTTGTCTTCCTCGTCAATTTCAGGTTGGTAGACTTGAATTGCGTATGAGATACTCGTACTTGGATTTTACTGGGATGTAAAAATAGTGTTTTTCATACGGACACGGTATATACTAGAATGAGAAGTCGTTCGTGTGCCTTTAACGGAGTACAGTCTATGCACTTGTTGGTGGAGAATTTTTTCGTTGCATTAATACCAGACTCGAGGATAGTCTCAGTATAGTGTCGAGAAATGACGGAGGTACTTTGAGTAATAGCTCGTTTAATGGAATCGAGTTTTTGCGAGGCACCGTGTATAACTGTACCACTTGGGTGTACAGTGTTTGCTTTTCTTTGTAGCGATTAGCGAGAACGTTGTAAGAGGCGTGACAATGCGCCTGGTATTATTGACAGAAAACAATGTAGATCAATGATCAATTCTCGATAAAATCGTATGGATAAGTATGATGGAGCTTTTGGAATTAAAAATGAAATCTTTTTTGTTGTTCAAATTTTTTATTTTGGGTTTGATCAGCAATGTCCAAACCGTCACAGTCGTAGGAACTGGGTGGTACATCGTCAGCGTGTCTCCGGTCGGTGCATAGAAACTGCCATAGGAGTGGATGCTGGTATTCGCCAGTGTGGAGGAAGCTTGAGAGCACGAAGCGTGGCCGAGGGCTGTAATGCTAGCAGGCATAGGAAGGCAAGGTAAAGCAAGGCATGGCAGGGCATTGCAGAGATGCCCTGCCTGCGGGTGCAACGACCTACCTGACCTTTGTCCGGTCTCTGCTCTGGCCTGGCCTGGACCTCACGGTTATAAGTAACCTCGCTCTGACCAGGGTCTCGAACCGAACTCCGAACTCTGAGCACAGACATCCAATAAAGGAACGTAACTTGGCATCGAGTCAAAATGAAAGTGCAGGTGAATTTTGAGTTAGAGACAAAAAAATTGGGTCACTGACATTCGGTAACCAAAAATTCTAATTAGTTCTCGTTGTTTCTTTTGGATCAAATTGATCTAGAACATTTTTTTATCGATCCTATTTCTACGCATATATATGTATATAACGGTTTTATGTACCGGGTGTCAGTGTACCTTCTTTGTCTAGGTGTTAGGTACAGAACCCCATAAGAATCGTAAGAAGTGATATAAAACCGGAACGCCGTGTCCGCTTCGTAGGATCGTTTTAATTGCACTCTAGTTCCCACGTGAAGCTCTACCTAAATGACAGTAAACTGTGTTCCTGGCGTCGCGCCGAGAAGAGTCGGACCCACCTCTCGAGGCGAAGTTTAATGACGCTATAAAAATCTGGAGGTCGTAAGATAAGGCTAACCTGCCCGGCCGTGGGCAGGGTTCAACATTTTTCTCCGTCCAGTGACCGCGGGACGCAATTGTTACGAGCTCGCGGACCCATTTCCACCAGCAAACTCCTAGGGTCTCGTTAAATTAATCTTGCATCCCGGGAACTGCTAATTAAACCATTATTAACGAGCTGCTTAATTTGTTGACGAGACACACTGCGATATCCTTTCAATGTTTATGAGATCGAACGAATCATCCGTCCGCCTGCCGTCCTCTAAACAACACCAATTTTATTGAACAAAAATTTTGTCTATTTTCCAAAAATTTGCTTAAGAAAGTCGTTCGATTATATAATTTTCAAATTTCATTGTGTCATGATATCGTGCACATTTTTTACGCATAACAAATGTCTCACGCGACACGAGTCACGTTGAAGGATTCAGGTCCACTTACGAAAACCGTAATTATCTGTGGCAGTGAGGTTGATGGGAGTAACCGGAACGGAGCTCCTGACGTCAGACTAATTAACTATATTACCGGGGCTAAATAATTATTGCACGCGAGAGAATGCTGCCGGAACTCAGTGGCGAGCTGGAGGAGAACTTAAAGACAAAGTAAACTTGCGCGATGGTTAGGTTGGATCTCTGTATCTATATACTCTACTTTGTGTGTATATATATAGGTTATATAAATTTATGTGCTAAATACATATTCAGATGGAAAGATCCCATCGGACTGACTTCGTTTCTATCAGATTGTTCGACAAATTCTCATTGGACAGAATCCGTGTACCTGTTGCGCCGCTAACGCATTTCCATAACGTCTCTTGGCTGCCTCGTACAGGCACTACATACTACTCATGCTGTGTATGTAGTACATAAAATCATTGGTGTATAGTGCTTGTCTGTCTATATGGAATATATTGTGTAAGGCGTATAGGTACGCCTAGAACAGCTATTACGGCTAATGAAGAAAACAAACAGCAAGTGGTTGATGATTATTTCATAAATCATCGAGCCAACGAAGTCACTTAATACTATGATACGTAACAGTACTGATTTTCACGTTATTGACAATCTATGAGCTCGTCTAAAAATCTCGCTGACGATGTTCACAAACTTTGTTGGATACTTTGCTGTTTTGAGGATGATGTCGATTAGATGCTCTTTTTTAGTGATATTGAGGGAATTCTTTTTTGGGAAGATCTACGTACTTTTTTGCAGGGACATGTAGGGATATTTATATTTATGATACCGTCTGATATCGCTGACTTGCAGAATTACCAATCGCCATGAGTTCTCTGAGTTAACGAGGTAATCGAGTCTCGAACCAACTTTCTTATAACAGTAATTCTAATATCGTTAGGTTTATCTCTGCTTTTTATTAGATCACCAACACAGATCTATGAGCAGTAATATATTCATAATTTTCTATAATCGTGTGAATGACTGCACTCGCTCTCCTTTCTGTGTTCTCCTGGATTCAGTTACTAACAGAAATCTAGGTGCGACTGTACAGGCTTGTACGAAGGTTTGAATTTCCATATGTGATGAATAATCGTGATTTAGCATAAGTGGGTTTGATCATTATAATAATGTTAGAGGTTCTTTTAAATTTTTCATTTATCCATACTTTTTTTGTAGTATGGTTGTTCTGGTGATACTAGGAGATTTTTAATACCTCTAGTACTGTATCCATTGTACAGTACTATATATAGCGTAGTAACGGTGATAAACCATTAGCGAGTTACGAGCTAGGAGTCAGAACGACGGACCGTACCTGATTGGTAGAGATCCTCGGAGCTCACAATCTCCGTGGATAATCCACGCGAGCAAAGCAATTGCCTTTGTCATTCCAATGTATCCTTCCAGTGGAGGATATGAGGTCCGAGAGGTCTGAAGCCTGATGGCTGAAATAGCCCGAGGGAGAGACGCGTAAAAATTCCTGCATAGGAATCGAAATCCCGAGGGTGCCCGAAGTCGAGGGGCCGACAATTGCCGATGACGTAAAGACGGATGGACGTAAATACGCAAAAGGGAAAGGAAAAAAGAAAAAGATCAAGAAAACCCACTGTACCCTGTTTTACCAAAGCGGAAATAGAAAAGTGATCGTCAAACATATTTCTGACCATTTCCTGTCTGTCGAGAAAAAATATAAAGTTTCATGGTTTGAACCTTATAAAATCATTTTAAATATATATCAAATATTTGAGAAGAAAAATTCAAAAACTACGTGAACAACAACATCAATGATATACCTTAATATATATAAAGTTCATATCCCACAGCATCCCAAACAAGATTCCCTATCCTGTATCCAAATCCTCGCAGCTTCCAAATATGCATACGTATACACAATTCCAGAAGCCCATATTAAAGTGTCGCTGTAAATAAGCCAGCGACCACATCAGAACGACCGCAATCCAATTGCCTTAAATCTCATTCAACGATCGTGACTTCTGTGCGAGTGCTTTTTCGTTAGTGGGTATCGACTCGATATGCAGCATCCATACCCATCCTTACTCAATCAATGGACAACCAACAACGAAAACCGAACCAGTGGTCACGGTTACGTTTACCCATATGTGAATACAGGTAGTCCACAAAGTTTATTCTATACGATTAAGCCGCTACCGCACAGTGGTTGCACTTTGCGGTCTTAGCGGTCGCGCCGCATTACGGCTAACTTCATTCTCTTGGCTTCGCTAACCAATTTCCTTCTACGTGTACATATCCACGGTTAGAAAAGAAACTAAAGCTAATAAATCATATAGTCTTCGCACGCTTTTATCCACATATGATAATAATACCTGGCGTTCTCCATATTTGCTACTATCGACATACGCAATGACTCCCTTTCCCGTAATTGCCTTTGAAAACCCGCTTTTCTACTGTACGATTATATATGCGTGTATGCATTATCTTGGAGCGTAATAATGTGCGCGAGAGATCGCACGCACATTTACGTAGAACCAAGTCAGGCACTGGAAAATTATATCACACAGCATCTCCGCGGCCTGTGGCTACGTAACGCGCATACTTAATGAGAGGATGGTTTATATATATGTGTGTATGTATATACCACATATATGTGTATATACACTATATATCATATATATAATTCCCTGACAGAATAACGCATATAAAACGCTCAGATAACACGTACGAGATCGGTCAGTGAAATGTATGCAGATAACAGGTCACATGTGTCTTTCTTTTTTTACTTTGAACACTTTTAAGAAATCTTATCATTATAATATATACATATATAAATTACAAGAATATATATATATATGCCGAAACCTTGGACCTTGTCACACTATGTGTCGGTACTTATGATATTGCATTACGTACATTGCATACTAATAATGTAGTGTAGCTAAGCGCGCATGTGCGTCTTTCACGGTAGCCAACAGAATGATTAATAGTTTTTGGTATTTCCGAGTAATCGCTACCCGGACAATTAACGTTGACGTAATAATTAATCATTTGTCGGGTCGCGATATCTGTGATGTCACACATTTCGTTTCGTCAGATCGTAAAACGATTTACAAGGATGCTGGCAAATCGTAGTCGATGTTTTACGACTGCGCGTTGCACGGGATTTGTTGGGCAGGGAGGGTGGTACGGGTTAGGCTAGGTTAAGGCAGGGTACACATGTACGCGTGAACGTAATGCTAGAAATTTGCAGGGCAATTGTGTAATAATATCTTAAGCGCATAAGCGCGGCATGTGCCCGGGCTAAGTGCGCTGTCTGCGATGCAATGCGTTTATGCATGGAAAGTGGCAATGTACCTGCATGCGGTGTACGGTGGTTGGTTGAGACCGAGGTGGTATTAAAACAAAAAATGAAATATATGGAGAAAATGTTTTTCAGAATATTCTGGTTTAAAGCTTGGTACACCTGTGGCAAGTGCCTTCTTCAATTATTATCTTCAGTTTTATATACTCTTGGTACTTGCTCTCAAATGTACCTAACCCAACCTGCCTATATCTACGTAACAGTTTGCATGCCTGCCTGCCTACCTGAGTCTGTCTAGCACGTATGGCCACGACGTCGCTAATAGCGGTAATGGTACGTTATTCCACGTGCAGGCGCGCTTTAAACGTTTAATAGGACCCAGAAAGGAACAAGGTAATGACGGTATTAATACGGCAAGAAGGCCCAGGATATTACGAGGGTCCGCGGCGCTGGATACAGCGCAGTTGGAGGATGATTTTTCAATTGGATGAAGTCAGCCTACTGGTACCTTGCTGAGAGTTCCGAGTGGATTTTGGCGTGGTTACGTGAAATTAGTTACCTAGCGTACATAGGGGACGGGTAATAATTTTGACTTTGGAAATAGAAAATCTATTTATGTGCTGTTGTATTAGGATATGCATAGTTTCTTGGTAATACATTGAAACTGAAAAAAGAAAATATCAGTCATAAATAAATAACCGGATTGATTGTCTGATGCAATTTGTCATTGCAGATGACATCGAGAAACACGGGAACAAGATCATTAATTATTTATACATAGGAACGTTAATGATAGTGACGTTTCAATCATTTTTTTTCAATCACTCTCGGGTTACTTTTTCAAGTGCGCTAAAAACTGTCGTTGGACAACAACGGTAATGCGTGATCATCTTGATCTGATATTTATCTTATTTTAACGTTGCAGTACCTAGCTGTACAAGTTCAGGTACCAAGTGCGAAATGTATGTATACTATAAAGCAATGTATCAGCTAGGTCCATGGTCAGGTCAGGAATCTATGCTTCACTAGTCACCAACTTCATGTCATACCGATGCATTAGTACTTAGGTATAGAACAGCAAAGAGAGTCTGAACTCGTGCGTGCATCTTATGCTCGGCAGCAATTGCTGGACCGTGCGTGGCTTTTTATGTGAATTCTCTCACGATCCCCGCGGTCACTAAGACGTTGCTATACGTTAACTCGCGTATCTCAGTTACCTTATCGCAATGAGCGTTGTCTCTTTGTCCGCGGCTGGAAAACGTCCACGTAAATCATCCAAGAAAACGAGTCTTCAGAATGAGACCGACAGTCGGCAGAACGAGGAAGGCCGTACGAGAACTGGCAGTCGGTACCTGCCTGTGTAGATTAGGTAGTTACAGTGCTCGGTTTAATTAGGTGACAAAATGAAGATTGTCCACTTTGAATTTTTTAAAAATCTGAGCAACGAACCGGTTTTAACTGTTTGTTTTAGAGGAAGTTGAAGTGGGGGTATTTTGTGTACGTGTCAAGGGATGATTTTTACGGGGTGTGCTAAGGGAAGAAAAAATTGTTGGGTCACTGTTATTGGGGAGAGTCACGGAAACGTCATGGACGTGGCGGTGAAGTTTAGATGGTAAGTGGGAAGTGGAGAATCGACCACCTGCTCCTTCACTCACCCCAACTAGTCCATATCCCGGACGCGGGACATCTCATGGCGTAGGGGTGCACTCGCCATGGGATTTTGTCATGGGAAATGCCAACTGACCGCTAAGTGTCCGAGATCGACGATCGTCTTGGGCAAACACGTTGTAGAAATTTGTCACGTACGGAACTTCCGTGAAATTCTTGAAAAATATCATGGCCCTGACTAATTTACGTGTGAACCAATGCTTTAAGAGCGTCCCGACCAGTCGGTACGTCAAATCCTAACGTAAAACTATCGCACGCCTCATTTGTCCCATAAAAACTCAGTATGATCTCCAAATGCTGTACGCGGTACGATACCTCAAATCTTACATAGCTATTATACACATTTTTTGTTCACGTACTTGTACGTACATTCACAATAGCCCTACCCGTACAAAGAGACTTATGGGAAAGCATGTAACCTCCCAAGCAAAAATTCGTTTACATATTGGTAAGCTCCAAAGTATAGTACAAGATGTAAGAGATAGGCGTCGCGGCGCCAAAGTCTCGCGTGGCCGAAGCTTTCCAGAAGGAGGCGAAAGAAAGATGGCGGGGGCAGATGGCGCGAAGATCGGAGCCCCATTGTTCGCCTCCTGACAGCGATAAGTTCACAATAAAGTTACATTCGCTCCCAAGTAAGTTTCAGGGTATGTGGTTTTAGCTTCTGCCCCCTGACCATCCCTCCCTTCTTCACCAACCCCTCTCCCCGTGTACCTCACCTAGAACGGCATACCGTATGGAACCCCCTTGGAGATGGTACTGCTAGCCTCATGGTATACAGACTGGCGATAACCATAACTCTCTGTGCACCCGCTCTCTGCCATTGGCTTTTGCCTTTGCTTTGGCAATGGCTATGGCTATGGCTATGGCTTTTGGCCTTCTCTTTGGCCGCGCGCTATTCCGCGATTGTTTTCCTGACTTCTTGTTCTTGTTTGCGCGACCAGCGCCAACGCAGAGAAAGACGCTCGGAGTCGCAACATCTTCGGCGTGCCTTACTCCTGGTTCCAGGAGTGGATGCTTATGGAGAATTTTTTGTGAGTTGTATTCACGAGGCGAAATTCATGATTACGATGTGTTCTGGGAGGGGGAGATTATTTTTTTTTACCTTTGTCGTTGCCGCTGTGCGTTGAAGACCGAGGAGGTGGTTTTTTTTGAGGTAGAAATTTGCTGGGGATTTTTGAGAATCGTAAATTTCTTTAAGCACTCGCGTATATCTCGGATATTATTTTTTATGGTATAGCACGTCTTTTTGTCGTTTATTTTTTTCCAGTTTTGGAATTACCACGTCTATACGCGTTGTGATAATAGTTTCTTTTTGGTTTATTGAATTGCTTTCATTTTTACTCCTTATTTTGAATATTCTTTTCATCGTGTTTATGTGTTTTCCCAACGATACAGTTCGAATGAAAAACTATGCTCTACAATATCGCAGAGAAAGTCACTTTCTTCCAACAGATTGTATGCACGCATCAACTTCACGTACCAATTGCTGCGTTATAAATGGCCAAACTTCAAACAGTTCCGAACCTATATTCAGCATCGTGATTCTGATCCAATAAACCCTGAAGATACCTTCCGTGCGCCCAATAGAATATCTAAGATACCCAATCCTCCTCATACCCACCAGAGTTTCTGATTGAGAATCTTGTTACGTCATAAAAATTGGGCAAATCTAAGATCCATAAGAATCGTAAGGAAAAAAAATTCATATGACAAATTTTTCCTCCCGTTCCCTCCCTTTCACACATCTCTGACCATCAATCGGGATTACGTACCCGCATCCACGTAGTTATGTGCATAACAATCGTAACGCAGATTGCAAATTGACCAGGACGCCAATAACGGTTACACGCAACCGGAGCGGTTTGTCCAGAGCGTAAAAGACCCTGTTAACAACAACCGACACCCAACGCGTAGTTCTCGCACGAGTCTAATATCAGCCCATTAAGCTCAATTAAACAGACGACTGATGTACATTCCAAGCATAGTATACACTAATATACCCATCAAGATCAAGAGAAACAAAATGGATCGTGCAACCGCCAACGAATGTCCTACTTCGTTAAGCGTATCTTATAACAATTCATTATTATTATACGGAATCGGATCGCTCTTGGAAGAGCGACGCCATTATTGGATTCAAGACGAACGTCATAAACAGATGATTGAGAACTAATTGAACCATGTATTAGACTGATTGGTGATATATGTTCATTCAATAATTTCGTTTATTAACATTGAACATTCGTGTCCTGTATTGGGTTTGTAATGAAATAAAATTTTGTAGGGGTTGGTTGAGTGAAATTTAGGGTTTGAGTTTTTTTGGTCAAGGTTTTTTTTTCTGATTTCTTGAAGCTTGGCTTTCTTGCAGAAAACGTCCACGCGCTTTAAATGAACAACAGAGGGGGGTGGCGGAGGATGGGGTCGCATCTGCGCGAGTTATGACAAGGCAAGTTTCTAAAGTGGTCGCGTTTATTTTTAGAAGTATCCAGAAGCGCAAAGTGGAACTCCTAATTGTTCTCGTTAGCGCGCCACGAGCATCTGTCTGAACTCCTGAACTTAGGATGAGGATGACGTCAGGCTGAATCGGGCTCCGACTCCGCGAAGAAACAGATGCTTCGGGGATTTGCATAAACGCGCCTAAAGCCGAAATTTAATGTCGCGCTTAACGATACCGCATTTGCGATTTCGTATGGGTGAATTTTTTGTCGGATCCTTTTTTATTCACATTTATTGTACGACCTTTTATTCTCGTCTTTTAGACTGCTCGTTTTCGACGTTAATTCACCTGGTTCCAACGTCGCCAATAAAATACTTCTAAAAGCGAATAAACGCGATATACGGGACTAATAATTTGCAAAATAACTCAAAACTATAAATAATATATAATGAGGTTTGGGCGATCCTTGATAACGGAACAATATTTTCTTTTACGACAGATTTTTTTCCCTTGCCAACATAAAATCAATGAACTAGCAGCATGAAAAATGAACGTGAATTTCGGAGTTTATGGTCGCCCGGCAATTTTCTACGGGATGAAAATCCGAGAAAAGCCCTCTTTCTTTCTCTTTCTCTTTTACCCCCGGAATCACACAAAAGGCACGCAGTGGGCACGCATGCACGTAAATCGTTACATCGTGAATAAACGCCGGCACTTTTCGCACATGCATATCAATGAGGGGTGGATAGTCAAAGAGAGGATAGGAAAGGTGGGGGAAAAAAAACGGATTTTCTATTTACGATGACCATTTGGATTTCTGTGTGCTCTATATGGCCAATGTGAGGGGTGCACCGATTTTCTCGGCTTTATACTAGATTTCCCACTATAAGGGATCTCTGACACCCCTCAGGTTATGCCATTATTACATATGCAAGTGTGTTCCTGCATATACCTAGTTGCCACCGATTTTTCCACGTGCTAGGTTTCTATATGTATAATATATATATAAACCACCCCATTCCTGACACCATACTAAAATATTCCGTTATCCCATTGATTTTCACTGTTGCTTGACCGTAGTCTATATGTCGGTATATATACCTGGGCTTGTCTCTGTCTTCCTTTTTCTTTCTCTTTTTTTCTCAACGTGGTTAAATACTGGTGGCTGAAATTAGCTTTACATAATTTTACAACGATATCACACGATCAATGTGACATTGTACAGGAAATTTCTCCATTTCTTTTAATAATTTGCCATTACCGTTTTCAAATAATAAAATACTTTTATTTTTTTGAAGAATTGATTAATTATTATACCTGACAGTGCATTAATCCTGCTACCCTTACTGTTTTTGCATATGAACGCACATATGCAGTGTCCCAATTCTTTCGCATCGGCGAATCTTTCACATGCCAGTTCTCAGACTTTACCTGGATCTATGTACCTACCGTGAGGCAAGGACCTGATCTTTGAACCCTAAGTAAGGAACTTGTCATTGTATTTTGGGCGTGTCGTAATCCGCGTTGACGTGTCCAACTGAGCGTTCGGACGGAGAATGGAGAAGAGAGAGAGAAAAAATGGACGAACAAGAGGAGGTGGAATAGGAGTTAAAAAAAGACGGTGGAAGAAGAATGGAGGAAGGTTCTAGACTGACCGTTGGCCACTTCAACCAGCTGTGACCAACTGGGTAATGAATTGGATGGCCAACCCATCGATTTAAACAGGCTACCGTTACCAACATCAGAAGAAGTTATTGGACGAATCAGTGTTACGTCTCTAGACTCTTTTTTTCTTGAATCACATTCGACGAACGTGTCTATCTGATATCCAATGACAAATTCTTACCTACGGGTAGCAATGTAGAATGAATTAACGAGCAGCCACATAGATATACAATTGCCAAGAAATACCAGCATTTGACAACACTGTAAACACATTCTAATAGAAAAATTAACCAAAGCAGCATCCGATAAGGATCCAACCATACATTAAGGATGTTGAGGTTGGTCACATTTTTAACAGGTAGTCGAGCATCCCTTTTGGTAGAGACAGACAGCATTACCAACGGCGTCAGATAATCATCGTGGTAAATCCAGAATGTTAAAAAGACCCAATAAAAACGTACGATTTAAGGTTAAAATCTTGGACTGAAAAGAAATCTAAAAAAATATGTAACTTGGAATCCTTTTTTTTTTTCTGTTTTCTGAAAGATCTTATCAATCTTTAGCCTCTCGTTGCCGATCAACCCTTGATTTTTATAGGGGGAAAAATGATCCTATGTCAATGATTAATATATTTCTATATACCGTAACTGTTGGTACAACTGTCTTGTCTTACCGTAGAAGTCAGTCAATTACTCGCAATAATCAGTTACAAAGGAATGACTGGGCAAGTCCTGTATCAACGTGGAGTCGATGCACTTTTGTAATCTGACGTTATGGTTGGTACTGATGAAGATAGCCACGGTGTGTATTGATACCGTAGCCATAGGAAATTGACACATCCATCTATCACTCCATATGTATGGTATGCATGGGAAAGGAAGAGGTGCCTGTACCCGACTGACCATGCATAATTCACTATATCTCTGTCGAGCAGCCTGAAATCCTGAATAATAAAGAAGCCAGCGGTTACAGCTTTCCATTAAGTCGTGATTTTCAATGGGAGCGTATCTGGACCACGTTACAGCGTGCCGGATTCCACAATTCGAATTCACAGTAGTTGACTAGAATTTCTTAAACCTAAAACCTACCCACTGGTTCGATCTCTTGTCATCTCCAATCTCGCTCAATGATCTGGGAATTCCATACCCCCTTTAAATTGTGGTCAAAAGAATCATGAATTTCAAGCTTTCGACTGATAATTATTTGGGACCGTATTGTTTTACATTTTTCGTATTTTCACTCGTGGCGAATATCTAGGATTTTTTTTGTGAACTTCCATCCTGGTGCCAGGCATTGCATATAGATTGTATCCACCTATGATGCTTCGAGTGCATACCCAATATGCAATAAACATACGGAGTTTGACATATTTAATAGTAACGCGCTCGTATAACCCTTTGACGTGTATGCAAGCCTTTAACGTGGGATGGGTGTCTCCTGCGTTCCACAGAATATTCACGGTGGTTCTCATGTGAGGATTCTTTAAATATTACTATATGTAATTCCACCAAGTCATTACTATCGCGTCGAATTGAGAATCACTGATCCCGAGGCGTATAGCCTGCAGTTAATTGCATGTCTGCCTTTAAGGAAGGACCCCCCCGTACCTGTCACGGTTCTGGAGTATGACGTGGGGTGATCCCCCTGTGTAAAATAGCACAAAAGTCTCTAAGACCAAACGGGGATGATTCTGCAAGGGTACTTAATGTTTCGCGCATGAAATAAATAATGTAAACCTCCCGTTAAAAGTTCCTCAATCATTACAAAATATAGGAACCCTTAAAAAAACATGCAATCGTTAAGTTCGATCGATCCATCTCACGAAGTAATTTTGTCTATATCTCGATCAACCGATACGAGTACCCTTGTTAAGTACATCGTGTAACGCAGGCCTAAGTGCCTTAAGAGCATTTAATTATCCACTATATAATTAGCTGCTCCTTAGAATTTATCGCGGCATTCTTCCCTCGTACCGGCGACGGCTCATTGGTCGTTGAGTCACCCTCCTTTGCCGCGACTTCCGCGTCAGCTTGTGCAAATAATAAAATTACACTCGGCCGTGGAACACGTTACACGTTATGCTCGAGCGGTCCAGGATTCAAGGATCCCAGCATCCAAGGATTCAGCCCGAGAGTATTCCGACACCATGGTTGCTCCCCCTTTTCCGTTTATCCTCTTTATTAACGGTACTTAATTAAGATGGCGGAAAATCACTCCCCGCATAACTCCCGACATCAGCCACGAACATAGCCGAATGATGACGATTAAGAAGGAGATTACTGAGAAGGGCGAAGAGATGAGTACTTAACGAAATTCTTTGATAAGATAGATAAAGGGGAACGGCGGTAGATGGAAGGGGGTTGTTATCCATTAATCCGACTGTGATACCAATTATTTTAGTTTTTTATTAATAATAACAATGCTCCCAAACATCTCTCTTTCCCATATTCTTGTAAGTAAATCTAATCTGTCTGACCTACCGCGATCTCAGTGACCTCATCTGACAGTCTCTAACGCGCTGGTTTATCTATCCTCGATGATTAGCCAGGAACGTGGATATCTTGAACGCTGTTTTCAATCTCCATAATGACCGTCCTTCTCGTTGGTGCCTAACCGTTCTCTACGTAGCTGTACCAGCACTGTACGTCGCGTCGAGACAGAGTGGATACTAATAACAGAGAAACTCTATAGTACCCATAGTACTCATTCAGAGATACTTCTCTTGCATCTACGTGTGCTCTCGTTTGTTTGCCAGAGTAGAGGGAGAGAAAGGGAGATAAAAAGGAGAAGGAAAGAAGAAGGAAAGAGAAAGGGTAGGAGGGAGAGAGGAAATGTAGAGTATCCATGTGTTCGCTGTGTCGCCAGCTGTGTGTGAATATATATGCACCTTCTGACGCGCACACAGACACGTATTTGTAAAACAGAGAAATTGTGAGGGACGGTAGAAATCGCAAGCTGCGTTTTCAATGGGCCGTGTCATCGCTCGAAGTCGCATACGTGACTTTACTAATACTGGCGTGCATTGATGATTGTGGGTATGTGTTACGGAACAATACTCACCACAAAGACAAGAACGATACACCCTGAGTATTTCTCTCTGGGACGGGTTATATTTTAAGCGGCTGTAAAACTTCGTAATAAACGGGGTGTTTTGTGAGGTGGGTACGGACCTGGGTATGGGCCAGGGGCAGGGCCACAATTATACAGAGTGCAGAGTGGAGAGCCTTTTAGAATACGAGGGAGATGGATTTCTCTCTTATAGGGGATGGATACCGGTATTGTAGTTGATAACTGGACGGGCATTGCGTATTTTGTATTATGCGTTACGTACTGACTTGTAAGGGATGAATTGTGGCTTATATGGTATATAGAGATTTTAGGGTCTTTCTTCGGAGTCCAAAGCATCCCTTGAGACAGATGTAATTAATTAGTCGATCTTTAAGGGTGAGTCGTTGTCATTATTTTTGTTCAAGGGATGTTTTTGAATTGTACAAAAATTGTTTGGATTAGTCGATACGTCGTTAGTTTGCTTTGGAAATGTTTGATCCGCTGTTTACTTGTCGATTTTTTAGTGCTTTACTCACTTCGTTCAGTCATCAGTGAGAAAAACAGTTCGAGTTATCGCGTTTGGTACTTTTCCATGAATGATATCGTAATCGGGAGTGATAACATGATAATTGCGCAAAGACTCCGATGGTCGACAGTCTTTTACCACTTATACAAATTTTATTTTACTTTTCATATCTTTTCTTTTGCTAAATTATTTTTCGTCTCTTGATGCCTTTCATAGTTCTACTCGTTCTCTTCTTCTTTTGCTTCCCCTCTGCCCGCGTCTATCTCCGAGCGTCGGCGCGCGGCTCCCTTCGGCGTCGCGGCGTTTCGCATCCGCGAAAATATGCCGAGAGAATTTACGATACAACTGGGATATTTTATTACGTTCGACAGAGTACCCAACGGACGAAATTTATGTGGCTGGAAAAAAAGGGACCCGGGCACCGCGACGGCACGGAAGGATGGACGAACGCCTGGCAAGGAGGTAAAAAAAGAATTTCACGGGAGGGATGAATGCTACTCGCACGTTCCTATGCTTTATTATTTTTATTATTAGTAGTCCCACTGTCAAGTGGATGGAATACTGCGAAAACTTCAGGACGGCTGTCGTCGTCATTGCCAACCATGAAAACGTCTATAGAATCATCGTCACGACTCTTTTCCTTTTTTCTACCATACCAACTTAAAAAAAGATCAACTTCGTGAAAGAGTAGCTATGAGCCGTCGTCGTCGTATGTGGTCAGACCAAAAACTGAACATATAATACTTGCACACACCCACTCATACATACCTACTACCAGAACTTACTTCTCTCTACGTCATTCTCCATACTAAATCCTCTAGTTATATCTCGAGTTATATATCCCGAGGTAGGACCGTAAACTTTTTTTAAATATGCCCAAAGAGTGAGAGAGAGAAAGAGAGAAGAAGCCTTGTGTGACACACGAGACGTTGTTAGCACGTACGTGCACGTGTTCAATGTGAAGCTCCATTATAGGGCTTTAGACCGAAATAAAATACTGACAAAACTTACCGTGACAATTTAATTGTCATCTCCAGAATGAAGTATGATAATTTCCATAAATCCGTAAAACCGTCGTATCTCAAAATTATCCAATGAAAATATCGTCGTGAATACTGAATAACATATTGGGTCTTGTACATAGACATTATACATACGTCATTGGTTAATTACAAAAACAAAATAGCATTAGTGAGAGCCAAGTAGCGATTCTTTGCAGTTGAGATGCGAGGTCAGCCTAAGGAGATACGTAGAGCAGCTGCCACGAGAGTTGGCTGAGACCTCAATGCCCTGCAGAGGTCCAGGTCCCCCGATTAAGAGATTCTTCCTTATAGTCAACCACGGGCAGACTGCTTGGCTGCGAACTCAAGATACGAAGGAGAGTAAAAGGAGAAAATTACGCTCTCTCTCACTCAGTTCCTCGGTTGACTAGCAGTGGTTGTGACTTCCGGCGCGTGGGTGCCGGAGGGCTATCGTTTCTCGCCCCGGGGGTTGGGACCTTTATACTCTAGACAAGGCCCCGAGGGTCGCCAAGACGCGTGGAGGTCCTGAGGTCCCCGATTACGAAGTTGAATTTAAGTCCGTAGTCTGCAGCGATTAAGAGACACGCAACAATAAAAATGAGTGATTAATTCACAAATTAGATCAATACATAAAATTTGATAATGATAATTTTTCGAGTAATTTCAAATTTTCATGAACTTTTTCTCATTACGTTCAAACATCCTGCGGGTGACGTAAAGAACGTTTCAAGATAGCCGTCAGTTGAAAATCGTCTTCTGTAACAAGGAACCGAAGTGCATCCTGGATCCTTGCAGATGCTGGCAAAGTTTTGTGGTTGCGCCCACGTAGCAGAAATGTAAGTCATCCTTCTTTATGGGATGGCCCGTGACCCGGCTACTTGTAAAGCGACTAAAGATTCAGAAATAACTTGACTCTCGTAGTCGGCCATCTTCAAGGAGCGACTGGCAGTGTCTATAACTTAGCCAAGGGTAATACGATCGGCATGATAGAATTGCGAGGTCTTCTGTGTAAAACGGTAGCCTGCTTCGTTAGCTATACATTTTTGCATTGACCGTGCTTTACGGCAAGAATAATAAATAAGAAAGTAGCCATCGAGTCTAACAATGCATATATACACAGACCCATGTAGATACGCAACTTAGGTCTGATGCGAGGAATAATAATAATATCTACATACTGACCTAACAATTGATTATTTTTAATATATTTTACGTATGGTCAGTTTCAAAAAGGATTGTCCTATCGTGTATGGATTGTTAATCGAAACTTTACAATAGGTTTATTATGTGCAGCATCCAACCGATGCTCAATGCATCCGTCAATGGCTGTCGATAATGGTCAGTAGGGAATAGGCGTAGGTACCTAGGCGAATATTATTACAATATCTGGGTGCAGCAAGAAGAACCATAGGCCGATCAATCATATCTTATAGAAATACAGTGCGTCGCATCTATTCAGTATTATTTACCGTATACGGGTGGCAGGGCCTTTATAAAGCGACGGAAACGCAGGGAGGAGAAAATCGTAGTGAGTTTATCTTGTTAACGTGAATGGGGTATACGTATGTATATCTCGGGTAAACGTATGTTAAAACCACATATGCAGTACATTGTTGGTCGAGTACAGTTTTCATCGAGACATCGTAAGCGAAGTGCATCACACATGCATTTAGAGATACGAGGATAAATTGGCGCGTAAAATTTCATACGTGTTTCCTATACGTGTCACATGTAAAGGGTATAACCTAAGAAGCTATTTGTGAAACGTCCAAAGGGTATGTAGGAGAGGATTGACAAAAAAGTATTGTCCTCTTATTAAAAAAAAGGGAATAAAAAATTGCCAGGTGAGCAGCGAAGATGCATTGTCCTACTAATCTGCACGATCAGCAGGTTCAAGTAGGTGCTTATCAAAGCTACGTGTCGCGAGAGTGAGATCACAGGTATATGTTACCCCTATCGAATATCCATCGAACAATGTAAACCCGAATGGATCCTTGATCGATTTGAGGGAACTTGAATTATTTAAAATCAGTCTGATAACTTAGGGTAATTCTTAAACATGAAGAAAAAAATTGAAATAACCTAGATACAATCATTTTTAACGTATTTCAAACTAAGGGTTGATAATTCCTATATATATTTTTTATAGCAATAAACGCAACCATGCGTATCCCACGCGTAACTCAATACAGTGATTATGTCGTCCAGCGTATCCAGTTATGATCTACTGGAGTCTTCGGCTTCCTCAAGAAGGAAAAATAAAAGAGAAAAAATAAGAGAAAAGAAATACTTTGGTTGCGCGTCGATCCACAGCGTGATAGTCGTGCGCAACAACGAGGCCGGTGTTTAGCCGATAATGCCAGAGAGACAGAGTAAGGCAGGTTAGGTCAGGTATAGTCGCGATGCGCATTAATGAAAATAGCTGCCCAGGCAATCTGCAACGGTGACACGTACACTCTGGTAATCTTGGTGCTTCACGATCCTGAGACATGGGAAAGAGGATAGAGAGTTGGGTTGGGTTAGGTTGGCAGGCATGTAGGTATCAACCTTACATAGGTATAAGGATAACATAACACAGGCAAGTAGGTAGATAGGATACTGATACCAATCGTGGGCGATTCCGGGTAGATTATTATTGGTTTGGTATATCCTTAGGTACATACCTTAGGGACGATAGTATTGCGAAACATGTAATAAAATCGGCAAGGATACGAGGATCCACTTTTGAATGGAAATTTTTAAGTTTTGGTACAAAACGATCTTAACCGATCTTTACCGACTTTGTCGTCTTTGTAAAATCGATTGTTAACAAGGATCGGTATGAGTTTCTTCATTCTTTTTATATCCTTTGACGATCTAACGGGTTTTCTGATCACTTCCTCATTTCACTATAAATCATACAAGTATCGATCAATCATCCTTATTTATTCTGTCTCGTCCAAGACGTGTATAAAAAATATTTGTGTTTATACAATATAAAAAGTCGTTACTAGAATCTTTTATAATAATGCGAATTCATAAATTCTCATTAGAATTCACGTAAATACGAATCGTCGAAGATTCATCTTGTACCATTTTATTTTCGTGAATTATACATTTTTTTTAATTTTACTTCAGCCGCGTGCATCTACCTCACTATTCCGCGAAACACGTTAAGAACCCTCAAGAATAACGCCTCGATGAAGCACCTACGCGTATGCATATAGTAAATCTCGATCGCGAGCTTGGCGGAACCCGATCGATGGAAGCATTAGTGCCACATGGAACTGGAACTAGGAAGAGACGTGGACACTCGAGCGTTAAAAGCACATTGCGGGTTCCGGCCGGGTTTACATGGCAATGGCAAGAGAGTAGGTAAAGCGAGTATGAGAATGATAGAGCGCAAGAGAGATAAAGTGAGAAGGAGAATGGTGGCGAAAGGAGACTCATGGAAACTGGTATGAGAACTGGTAGGAGAACAGGCGGAGTCGAGTCGATGTCGAGATGAGTGGGTGCCTCGAGAAAGCCTCCGAGTGCATCCCTCCTTACTTGTCCTCATCCTCGTCCTCGCTTGCTGATACCCAGTCTCATCTAGAAGCTAAAGAGTGATCCGGAACGACGTTAGGGGTAGGAGTAGTGCGTGGTGCATTTTGTAAATCATGGTGTTACGATATGGACCAAGTATAATGACATATAAAAAAATTTATTTAAACATTTTTCTTTACGACTGATCATTATTGCATACAATTACAATTTCATGTATTTTTCTCTGAAATTTCATCGCATGGTGCGTCTGGAATTTCTGTGTTCGCTGCTAAAGACCCTATTAGGAGAATCGATGGTAGAGCGTCGTAAAATCATCCTGTAGTCGTTTGCCTGTATGATGAAATCTCCTTGGAATTGCAGCCCCGAGGGTCTGCGTGTCATCGGATTCGTTTTCTCGTAGAATCCATGGCGAATCGAACCAACCGTGAATTCCAGGGTTGCATCCTGTAATTACAGATAAGGGTGCAGTTTGGTTACCATCCAGGTTGCAGGTGTTGAATAATATATTTTTTTAAGACCTATCAATTCACATGCGAGATTCGGCAAGGTTTCAATCGCGTCAGGGAATCGCAAGTTCACCATCGGGGTTGACTATCTCGTATTTCTTACCAAGGGTTGATGCTGCTTAAGCACAAGTAGATTTCGTACAAAGTCGACTCGACGGGGGTTTTCTTATATTACTGGGAGCCAAAGGCTCTGACGAACGATACTGAATTTTCACGAAGAGAATATATACATATATGGTTCTCTACCTAGAGAGTCGATAATCCTGGCTGCGTGGACTCTGGGGAGTATCAAGGGGGTGGACCAAGCTCTGACCAAGAGTCGACAAGGGGGATGGCGGATGTGACGTTGGATGGGTGGACTGATCCATGGTCATTGTATATATATAGGGACAGCCCCTGTCCTCTTCTTTCTGATACCCATCCCCTTCACCCTTATCCTCTCACTCAGTCACCCTCTCACTTCACGCACTTTCACTCTGTCTCTTTTATTCTCATCTTCTTCTCCACTGATCCTGTCCTCCTTCTCTCGTCTCATGTGATATATTTTACTTGCGACCCCACGGCGACCGGGCAGTCAGGCTAGGTTACCACCAGTGGTCCACCCACTTCATTACAAGCATCCAAAACCCCATGGCCATCTCAACCCCCCACTTAAGTGAAATCCTCGCATCAATCTCGCTAACGACGCGGGATTAACGCTAATTTGTCGCCGACGCGATATTGCTGAATTGGTGGAATATCTCTCGTGCCCCGTTACCCCACCTCACTTGAGTACTTCCTTGTACTTGTGTGACTGCCAATATATCTAACCACGTAAAGCACTAACTTTCGTTACCTTCGAAGAAGATTAGAGTGACGTCTAATTCGTTGGAATGAACTACTCCAGGTTTAGATTTAGTAGCTGCAATTTAATACCGGAATATTAATTTGAGGATGAGGTTGGTTGGGTGGGATTTTTACTGAGTTTAAGCTTGTCAAATTGTGGTTTAAATTATTGAATGATAATTTTGGTAGCTTGTCTATTTATTAATTTGACTGTTTGGAACTTTGAACTTTTGGGACACTTCGTCAGTGGGGTAGTGTTTGTTAATCGTGGTGTGGATTTTAAGGGCGAATATGCTAAGTAAGCTTTTTCCTTAAGAGTGTCGAGAGGTTTAAGCTGGCATCGGGCAGCAGAAACGATGCTGAGCGAGATTGCGAGGATACCTACTTGGAATCAGTTTACGAGACTCGTTAAAATATTACTCCAGGCGTAACTTCTTAGTGACACGCGGCGCAGTTCGCGACGGGACGCGCCACTATGCAAAATAATCGCTTCTTAATTGCGGAGTAATTGCGAATTCGGGCTGTCTACTCTCGTCTTGGGGATGAGGAACGCGTCGCCGTCTGCTGCTCGCATTACGACAAGGGGTAACTTAACCCTTTTCTCCTGGATACAAAATTCGAGATGAAGATTCGTAAAAATTACGTTAAAAACATCAAAATTTAATTCAATCATCAATTTTTATTAAAAAATTTTGTGTTCGTATGTTGCACGTTAAATTTTAACACTGTAGCACCCACGGTACTTTTGCATTTGCCTAAGTAGATGCAGCGTACAATGTAGCTGTAGCTTATGACAAAGCAATAGGATAAAGATGACTGTGTGAATCCGAGCCGAGCCTATACAGAGAAATAATAAAAGAGATAAAGAAAAGTGGGCTGCGCGCTGTGCAGCAACTGTTGGCAAGAATAATAGTGAGTGGCTCTTTCCAACGCGGATAACACGATGCAGTCCTTCATGCCGGGCAAACCGGCAGGAACCTGGGGAACAAACGGGCCGCCTGGCCAGCACTATCTCAAGACGCTTTAATGTGTTTAACCCGACGAAGATAGTGGACAATTTATTGGTCTCTATTTTAGGCAGCCCGACCAATCCGGCGCGGCCTAACGATAGATCGGCGTTACTTCTCTTGGCTGTGGCCAACTTTAACCGAACAAGGTGGCAAGGGAGTTGAGATGAAGTGAGTTGGGGGGAAGGGTAGCATCTTTTCCTTGTCTGTCCTTACTCTTTATTTTTTTCTTACTCCTCTCTTGGAACCAAGTAGCCCTTAAAGGACCATTTAAGGGCACCTTTGAAAATGCGGCATAATGGTACCAGATACAGATATACTTTAATGCATAGCTTTACTTATGGGGGTTTAGGGTAATAGGGAATCGACAGGGGCGTGTCTTGTAAATTTGTTTAGTTTGCAGAATCGCAAAATATCTTGAGAATTATAAAGAATTTATTGGGATACCTTATGGGGTATGTTTCGAGGATTTTTTGGAAACGTGACTCTTGGTGCATGTGGGGATTTTGTATTTTTTTCATTTCAACTTAGAAAAAGGTCAACGATGTCCCAGCCGACGATTTAGTGGCTGATGATAACACGAGGAACACGTGTGGGCAACGCGTTAAAATATTCCTTGAAATTTGAAACTGGACTCCTTTTCCTTGGAAGGGACACTTTTTCAAAATAATCCCGATGAGGTAGGTCGGTCTCAAGTACTGGTTTTATAATGCTCTGCTCTTAGATACTTAATCTTGAGCTTATCATTATAATCACGTCTTGATCCTTCATCCCAGTTCCATTCAATGATGACCTCAATCATTTCTTCTAAAAAATTCTAAACCTCTTAACCTTTCATTCGCGTCTTGTCAATGCATAACTACAGATTATATCCTTTCAACAATGAGACACCTGTCGACCAGTGACAATAAACTATTTAAAGCAAATGACATAATTACATCTCGCTCTATCACAATACCAGAATATCATTATGATAATCATCCTAGCGTACACGATGATCATCAATCGCTAACCAAAAGACTGTAATTTGGATCACTCTTTGAACTCGATTTCTAATTGGCATAATATATCCCAGATCAAGGGACTCATGAACCGAGTAACTTGGGTGACCAAATTTTTTCTTCAGTCTGAAATTATCAATCGGATCGTCTCGTTCGATTATGGTTACCATGACAATCGTCAATAAGGATCTTTGTAATGCGAGGTCAGCAACGTTAATGAGTGAATAAATACGTAAGCGTCTATGCTAATTCACCGACGACGCTGCCGCCGCGACGACAATAAGTGCGTGCGCGCGCGCTTACCGGATTGGCTCCAGCCTGTAAATGCGCGCACTTTGACCCCCTCGTAAAAATTGCAAGTTACCGCCCTGGTGCAGCTGCATGCAAATATCACACCTTCCACCGCTCAGTCCAAGAGACAGCATACGTTATCGCAACGATCCAATCGCGAATCATCCAACGACAGAGACCACAGAGAATCTAAATGTCGTACCGACCTCTGTGTGATAGTGCTAATTAGCATGGAGAATATCTTAGCAGTCATTAAAAAAAGTTAATTCCTCTAATCAGTATAGTTCGATCAACCATTTTTTTTTTTTTTTTGAAAAAAGACCCGACGATTTTTGTAAGCCTGTTTTATAAGACGCAGATCCCCCGGTGACATTGTTATGACGTCGTAAAAGGTCCAGGGTCTCCTCCCCCTGATGTCTCTTAAGACCCAGGTATAAAAGTGGACCGAATAGAATTGCGCTTAGGGTGGACAATATTTTCGGTAGATAAAAATTTGGAAACATGATGTCTGCCAGAGGAATATTATATAGGGTGGCTTATTTAAATTTGAATGAGGTACCAACCTCTGCTAATTCTCGACAGCTGATGAGAGATAAGCCATCAATTCGATATCCTTGATAGGAGCCAAAAGCAGAAAACCCACCCTGTGCTGGTGTAGCAAAACCAGAGGGTTCCCCATTGATTTCAAACGCATCGACAATGCTGTACGGTAATCACGTGTTTCGTCTCATGTTGCGCAAAAAAAAAAGAAAGGAGACAAACCCCTGGAACAAATATCCCACATGTGCTTAGGTAAAGCACAGAACTTTGGTACTACTGGTAGAGATCGCATGGATCCCAAATCCCCATCCCTACCCGTCATTGTTTGTAGCCTAGTGACTACCTAAGTTGCTGTGCTGTGCCTATACTTGTATTGTTGCCCAGTGCCAACTTGAGGAAAATAAAAGTAAAAAAAATTAAGGGAAAGTAGAAGTAAAAAATATCAGTGTTTTCGAGTAAGACTAATAATCTGGGTTTTTTTAATTGGATATTTTGATCAATTTGAAATTTGGTATTTTTATTATTTTTTAATGCACTGCATACATGGTTGGTGTTTGGGTGCTTGGGAATTTTCGTTGTTATAAATATTTACCATGGGAAAGGATTATTATTATAGGGAGGAGATGATTAGACGCGAGGGTTCATAATGCGAAATACACGGCACGCGACTAAATCCTGATTAAAATGTTAATCAGTGGTTTACTCTTTTATTTCCATTTTTTTTTTACTTCCCCCTCTTTATGCATTCCCTCTCACTCGTTCTTTCATCCGATACCTTTTCAATAAATCCAAGAGTCTCGTTGCTGAATGAACCCCGTAGAGCACCGCGTGCGCTCATATACGTCTCGGGTTACCTCTGTGGATTAATTATGGGGTAGATCAAAAGAGCATGCGACCACAAAAGCTGGTAATGTACTGGGTGTCTCGTTTGAAAAAGTCTACACTGGTATTGACAAATCGATTGAAATAATTCAAACAAAAGAAAGTCTAGTGTATCCAAACTCGGTTTTGTATTAAAAATTGAAACATTTTCAAGTTTCCTTAATCAGGATCGTTCTGAAGTAACGTACTTCCTGAATTTATTCTCATTTCTATTAGAATTTTGATGGCATATCTTTATGATAGATTCAAAAATCGAAAATTTTATGTATTATTGACACTGCATACATGAGCTTATTAGTCCAGTCTTATTTGTTACAATGGCGAAATTATAGCACGTTATCGCATTCTTGAGTAAATGATCAGATTGTCCTTCACACATAGGTTATCACGGAGGTCACAGGTCATCCAGGCAGCGTAAAGTCGAACGAAACATATATGCATATTTTAGATTGACAAAATTTTAAAAAATAGAAAGCGTCTAGTGACGAAAAGAAAATTATCCAATATTAAAATCCTCAAGAGAATTCTCAAACTCTGGTCTGACTGTTCTTCTGGTACACGCCGGTAGTGCCTCCTCCGGTTAACAAGGTGACTACTTTTTGTCACTGGTACGACTATATACGTGCGGACGGGGCTTTACGTTTGTTCAACGATTCGCAAAAGTTTTATCCGGCGCGCCAGTCCCGTTTTAAAAAAGTCACGATCCATCTGCGAACCACGGATAAAACTTTATACTCGGATGTTACGATTGTTCTCTCTAGAATTTTCGAGTTTTCGGGATTAGCGCAGCATACCGTGTGCGTGTAAGTAACGAGACAGATATTTTTTTGTATCATTTTATTTTTGTCTACTTTTGACATTGAATCAAACGACAAAAAAAATATTTTTTTAAAATTTGCTCAGCGTGAATTTTTAAGTTATTTAAAAGAATGGTCTCCAGTTTATTGATTAAATAGTCGAACCAATCGTTGCTAGGGATATGTAATGACACCTCTCCCTCCCCGCAAATATGGGACTGCCTACAGCGCCACTTTCCCCGAGGCGGTATTTATAAATTCACACCGCAGATGCGCATAATGGCGCTGATTCATGACATTTGATTAGAGCATTGTCGCGGCTCACCCCTAGTCTCACCCAGGAGCCTCACCCCCGTCTTTGCCTACGAGCATATAACCGACAGTGGTTCACCATAATTCCAACCCTTGTAGAAGTGTAGAAGAATACTTTTTGTCCCATTCAACCCCATTCCTTCCAACCCCTAGTCGACTCTCCCACAATTCAATCGGTCCCAGTCATTACTCGGTACGGTCATTATTTTTCGATCGGCCAAAATTTTCATTGAAAAAAAGAAGGTTGGGTTGGACGACTAAAAACCCAAACATTCAAATCAACCATAATTTTGATCCAAACTTCCAGCAGTTTCTTCCAGTGGTTTGAGCTACCTCACGGGTTCAATTTAACGATTGCTTTGTACAAACTACCTTTAAAACGAAGAGTATCGAAACTGTCGCTGCACCCTTAGAATTTTCACTTAGTTTGAAAGTGTCGACGTTAGGCCTCTTCCCCTAATTCTGTGTAGTTTGGTAGAAAGTGGTTATTATTAATTCAATGATATTCCGATCCCTTGACTACCACGATGGAGTCCGTCGTGATGGCGTTGCGCCGTTATAGTTGGGGGTAGTCATCATCACCCAGGGTGGTAACGAGGTTATGGACTCATCTCCTACTCGGGAGCAACTTGGGCCCTCGGTTCATCAGGCCACAATATTACTAATCAACGTGCGGATTGGCCCGTGCTAAGTGCTTTCAGAATTGCCAATTCACAGTGGTACACGCAGGAGTATGTACCTGGGTGCCTTAGATGATTCTGGAGGTCTGATAAGGATGAGATAATTCATTTTTGGTATAATTGGAAGAAAGACCTATTTATTATTTTTGAACTCCTTGGACCTGGTCTCGATGTTGGGATCATTCTTGATTAGAGTATTAGGACAAGTATCTACTTTGGCATTAGTCATCCATTTGTAAGAACGATTAGATCTTCTTGGCCTTATCAGTACATGTTGCATCCTTGGTCCTTAATGAATTGCCACCATGGGGATCGTTAGAGGTAACTGGATGGATATCCGTTACACTCGGTTATCTGATTACTGGTCACCTAATTATAACGCATTGCAGTACCCTAATTAATGATGGACTTAATAATCAAGTGGCCTTTATTATAATTGGGAAAATGTTTGTTTCACTTGTTGTCTCAGTTACATACATTTTGAAGAATGCGTGAAAATGTATTAGGGCCTGATTTGTAAATTTTGAATATTTTATGGTGTTACTTTTTTTTTTGGAAAAATTCTTTAACCATAATTGTAAGGTCGTAAGAGGCCCGAAGAGGGGTAAATGAAGGAAAATAGAAAACACCTTACTGAAAACCTTTCGGAAAATGTCGAACACGTGGGAAGCCACTAACGATTTCTTCGAAACAAAAGTACCGCCGAAGATTTACAACTTCTATTCTCTTCAGAACGTGACTTCGGCCCGCCCATTGCATTGTCCATGAGCCAGTCTATATCTTCTAATGACTGCTTATTAATATCGGACACTCCCACCTAGCACCTTCGCCGCTAATGTATTTATGGCTCGTCATTTGTTTGCCGAGAGGTTCATCTCGTGCGGTGAGTTTAAACACTGTGAACATAGTGAGCACAGTGAACTTGATGAACCCAGAAACACAGGTTAGGCAATGCTTAAGAATGAACGGTACACTGAAATAAGACATATAGTACGCATATAGTAGGTCATCGATAAAATGAAAAGAATAAAATAATTTTATTAAGAAACTTTCATTCACTTCATTTATTTGTATGAAGAATCGTGACGATTTCCGAGTTTTTTTTAACTTTCACGCGTTGTACATTATTTGGCTGTTCACGTTTTCGTGTCTCTCTTTTCTGTCTCTCCATTCTTCTGCCTAGTTCCCTACAGTGAAATGCATTTCTATGGTTGGCAGCTCTGACACGAGAGCGTGCCAGCCGCACGGAATGCTTCGGTTTGCCGTAGAAGAAGTGACTGACAAAAACAGACGAAGGCTAGTTCCGTGTCAACGACTTGACCGTGTCAAACGAAATTGATTCAACTGTCAAGTTGGCTCTCCTGAAGTCTAATTTCTTTCATTCTTTCTCATCCTTTTTTTTTCGTTTTTTTTTTATCTTGTTTCGTGCTCAAGTAGAATCAGATCCGCGGAGCCTGAGAACCGCAAGATACTTTGGTATTCACAATTTTTCGTAGCGATGGTAATTCCTATTATCGGTTTCCATTGGACGATCGGATCGATTCATTCGGAGTGAAAAACAACGTATGATCGGCAAAGACGATTACGATTGATCGATACGATTGGTTCTTAGTTTAATACTCATATTACGGTATTTAGAGCCAAATATTTTTCTCAGGATGGGATAACTTGATTTTCTAATCTCCTTTCTTTTATTTTTAACGAATTTGTTTTCTAATATGATTTTTATATGGGGTTAGTCAAAAGTAATGTATCACCCGCAGATGTGATATGAGGATCTAATGGAAACATCAACTTCAAGTAGCCCTGAATAACCCTGTATATAGGGTTAGATTTACTAGGGAATATTTCTTACGAAGACATTAGGTGTTACTGGTAGATCATTTTTATGGAACCCCATGACGTTTAGGTTTGACACCCGTTGTGCTGACACCCCTCAACAACACCCCCATAACAAGGACTTTATCCAGACACCTTAGAGTACAAAGACATCCTACGGTGTATTCAGGACTTCCCGTAACGTGATCTCCGTAAACCTATAAATTCTTAAGAGATTTTTATTTACTTGATACTGTCAGTAATATTTTAATTGAACTCCTGAATTATTGTGGCTCCTAATTTTTGATCCTAAACCAATCTAAACCCCATTGGCTTTGATCGCACCATGAAAAGAAACTGAGCTTAGCTTTAGCTTTTGACAGTCAAGTTGACACGATAGCCCGTAGGCTATGGAGTTTTGCCTAATTCCAATCTGTCAACCCCCATAATAATGTTCACTAGCACTATATCATAATCGAAGTCAGGGTTGAAAATGAAATTGCCATGCAGATATACCCAGTGTCCCCAATGAATTTCAATTTAATTTCCCGTACACTACTGAAACTTATTTGTCCCAAGATCGGTTTATGTCCAATTAAGAATCTGCACAAATTTTTGCAACCAGTCACCAATATTGCGAATCAATATGCGAACTTCCTTAAAGCCCCATACACAGTATAGGTACATACATACCCATTCCTATGGTGGCCCCGCTGGCTCGTTGGGCCGTTAAGCATTTTTAAATTAGGTTTTTACGTTCGTCGGCGTCGTTGCGCCTCACCAATTGGGTAGCTCAGTCCGAGTCATGGCCGGTCCGTGTAATCGGACTAAATTGGATAATGCATATTTAGAATGGGCCCCGAATAAAAAAAGGAAGCAATATAAAGAAGAAAAAAGGTCAAAAAGAAACGAGCCAAACGATCCAAGAAGTCCGGCCATGATGATGGTTAAGGTGCGCACGCTTCGAAGGACCTCTGTGACCTGGGTAAGGATCGAAGCCCAGCAGGAACCTTCCTGTATACCTAGATATTATCCCTAGGAGTTACATTAATCATCCAAAAAAAATTCCGGAAATCGATATAGCCACTTACAAATTTTCCAAAAAAAAGGAACGACCGTGTATACAAATCTAGGAAAAACTTCAAGTAACAATTAAAAATCCTACACGACGTCTTCCTTGTCGAATAATGTGGCCCCCGAAGCTGGTAGGAATGGGACTCGTTGAAAACGTCACCTAAGTTTCCGGTTACTTCCTATCTCCTTATGGTAACATTATCGCCACGATATTTAATGGTGCTCATTACGAAACGGCCGGGAGCAGAGATAGGGCAGCTGAGTTATAGCAAGATAAACCGAATAGCCGAGTATCTTTTTTAAAGTCTTTTTCGAAGCCAAGAGAAGTGTAGGACGCCACTTCATTTCGTACAACCGTGACACTATTATTGAAGTGGTAATTCAATTAAATATCGATTCTATAATAAACGATTGCTAATTACTCTCCATAGCACTTACGTCACCTACTAAATCAAAATGAACCAGGTGAATGTTAATTTGTAGTTTTCGCCAAGAGTTAATGATTTTCTTTAGTGATTTTCTTGACTTATTTATCATTATATTTATTAGCTGAATCAATTGGTATTCATGGCGTGTACTGTTATTATTATTATTCAACTAGTGGCCTAACGGCGTTTACAAGCCGGCCGGTAGCTACCAGGATAATTAATGGTGAGTACCGTGAAGCCAAGTAGGTACTCAGGGCTTTTACACTCACTCGACTTAACACAGGACTCAATGTTGACTCGTTAATGCGCTGGTTGAAACATTTTGATAATTTTTTGTCAAATAACTATATTCGCTTTATTCGTGAATTCTCTTTGAGCAGAATTGTCATATAGATTCGTATTCCTGTAAGGTGTATGATAAATATATTATTGTAGGTATGTACCATACACGACTGATCACTTTTTCGACAATTTTCATTGATTAACGACATTCGATGTAATGGATTTGTGGTCATTTTGAAAATCGATAGTTTACATTATTCTACTTTAAAAAAAGGCGAAAAATACTGTACACTGTCGTAGTGTATATTTTTCTGCTTATTCCACATTATTAACAAGTAAAAAAATGGCGGTTAAATAATTAGCAACAGGTATGTGTCGTATATGTTGATATATGCAGCCTCACGTAGAGTGGCGGCCCTTGTATTAAATTTTGGATAATCCAAAACGGACACTTCCCGTTGTAATTAATGTGTTTCCGCCCTGGGACTTTTTTGCCAACCCTGTTGCCTACCCTGTCAGGACACCGTAGTACGAGACACGAAGAACCAAAAACAAGGAACGACATAAGGAATGGAAAGGCAAGGCACGTACAGGCAGGCAAAGTAAAAGCCAAACTAAGGAACAGAAGAAGGAACTGGAAAGGAATGGGAAGGGTCTTCAGAAACGGTGAATTGCTTTTCTCACAGTGGACACCCTGGTTACCCTGAGGAAAACCGGACATCTGGACATGGGACAGCTGTGCAGGGGTCCGCGACTTTGCCAGGGGGATGTTACTAGGAGAACCCTCAGCCAACCCCGTAAGCAAATCCGACCGGCAGGATCTTACGTATTCGTGTCTTATGGATGATATTATAATACAGAAGAATTTTCAAATACCTCCTATGTATGTATATAGTAGCATACAAACCCATTGTTCAGAAGAGCCGATTGAATTTCCAAAATTTTTGGAAATATCCATAGCTGACATATTGTCACAGACCACGAAATACCCGTGTGACCCTGCTTAAGGATGTCACCCTAGTTATTATTTATTCTTTCACAATTACAAAATTCTCTCAAAATCCCATCAGTGAGTAATCGTTATTTCAAAAACTTTGAAGAAAAACCCAAAATGTTATATACCATTTTTTTAATATTGCGAAAAAGTATAAGAACTAAAAAATACTAGTGAAACGATTCGACTCGCTGGATGGCATTAAACTGCCTGTCATTGAACTGTCAACCAATGTGACATGATCTTTCAAAGTGCGGCTTATTCTGTCAGCAACACTTAACAACTTATGTACCAAGGTATCATGGATACAAAAATGTTTAGATATTTAGAAGTAAATAGTTATTTGGAATTGAAGTAAATTCCAATTGGAATTCTGTCTCGTGCCGACTGAATGCATAGGAAGAAATAAAGGAATCTCTAAGTTGAGTCTAGGGCCCCTTTTTTCCTACTTTCAAAAGGCTGCACCCACTCGTATCCGAGTGTCTGTCTGCCTGTCCGTCAGACCCTGTTCCTCTCTGGTTTTCCGTTCGGCCGTCGTTCCCTTGTCTATCGTTCCTTCTATGCTGCAGGCACCGCCACTTGTCCACCCACATGAACTGCAAGGTGTTCCTTTTACGCCTACTCGGCTACCTGCCACGAGCTTCTAGTTTTCGGTTAATGCCCCAGGAAAAACTGCCGGCTACTGGCAATTAGCATATCATAAAAATTCTTGAAATAACCCAACTCGTTTTTATGTTATTTTTCGATATGTTCTTAGCATTTTTCAAAAATTCCTTCAACTTTTTTATCTACTTAAAATTCTTATGGATTAAGAGTGTAAACGTTGCGATAACATTATCTGTGATTAAGATTTTTTTTTCAATTAGTGCCCAACATTTGGGTTCTTGATATTAGAACCAAAAATTTGGTTGGAATATTTTTTGTTGTTGCTATATTCAAGGTGCGAATTGCGCAACGTACGTCCAAGTTATTTGAACTGAAGTTTCGTATGGTTGCAACCTGTTTTAATTTTAACGGTCCCAGGGAGTGGACAGTGTCCAGTGTATCCCGTACAGGGAAACCTGACGAGTCCCATCGACGGGAAACGAGTTTCTCAGTCCAGGACGTCCCGCGGGATATAGAAAACGTGGGATCATACGCAACCACGATGTAACTTGATTTAGTATGTTGATCATAGTGAAACTAGTAGATCCTGATTCAGGCATGCGAATACTTACAGGGTTACCAACGTCCCATAGTGGAAAACGTGTGTAACGTGTTTCGCGTTATGGGACCTTTAAAGAGTCTCAGGACCCTGACTATAGTTGAGGTCACAAACGGTCGTCCAAGTTCGTTCGCAAGAAGCTCCATCGTCACTTGTGAATTAAACCGTAGTTGGGCCAGTGTAAGGCCCGTTTCATCTGGGCCTTTTTCGTATCGGTTTCTATCTTAATTTCCAGAAGAGAAAGAAGGAGACACAAATTATGGTAAAGGGACACCGTTATCTGGCGCTCAGAAACTGACCCACTGGTTGGGTCCCAAAAAGTCTCAGGATTCCAAGTTTCCTGATAATTGTCGAGCAGGCCCAACACTCGTTCCAGATGTGGCTCTTCAACCTGCTTCTCCCTTTTTTTCTTTTTTCTCTTCGGGTAACTTCTCTTCACTCTCAGTGATCCTGCCGCTCTTGGAAAGAAGGTTGTTCCACGTTTTCCTTCTTTTGAAAAACCCAAAATCCACTCTTAGTTTGTACATAGGATATTTGTCTTACTCCTGCCTATCATTAGGACATGTCGGTGTACGAGTAAAAATGAGAATAAATCAACGGAATGAAATCATCGTAACGTCGTAATCACGACTTCTGGACTTATCAATGTTTCCTTAAGCGCTGAAAGTATTGCGCTTACGAAAGTGTCGTAGATTATATATTATGCTTGAGGATATACTTGAAGAAAAGTACGTGTAAACAAGACAGCAGAGACGTAGGGACGGCTAACGTCGCAACTGCGGCAGTAACGGAATGTAGATAACAATAATTAATACCGATAAGTAACATATCGTTCGCAGAAAAGTTTTTTCATACGTTTTATTTTTTTCTTTTTGAAATCTCTTATATAATTTCGACTCATGGAAACATTACAATTATTGATAATAAATATATTTATATATTTCATCCCTTAGGATACTAAAAAATAATAGACATGCCTAGATGTATTAGAAATATTTTTCCCAAGCATCTGAATAGCAAGAAAGCGTCACGTGAAGGAACGTCCTGAAACGTAGAGAAAAGTCATCTCTTTCTTTCTTCCTTTTCTTTTTCCCCGAAGAGCCAGTCGTTATCTTGGAACTAATGTTGCGTAAGAAATTGTACAGGGGTAGTTTCGGATACATAAATAGAATCGAAAAGAGAATCGTGGGAGTGTATCGCTTCCTACTTAGTCGAGAGACTTCCTGTCTCTCTCAGTAGGGGATGAAATGTGTCGGTCGTTGCGGGGGTTGGTATTATTGTGAAAAATTGTAAAAGCAACACAAGTCCCACTTTGGTGACCGCCGCTTTGGCCATTGGTCGTTGCCAACGTTGCGGTCACTAACAATGAAACTGAGAATGGACCCCGTTGTTTGTTTGTCTGGCTTTCGTGTCACAACACACCCACTAGACTCTCTACGGGGGTGCTAAATACCCTACACTAGTTTCTTACCTAGTACCCTCAAACTATACTACCCCTGGGAAGTAGGCGGAGAAGACCTGTGGTTTTGTTACAGGGGTTGTTTCAGGATTCTAGGGTTTACGTACATTTGTTTTGGACATATGTATTTACCTATTTATGAATGTGTAAATTCGGGATGTAGAGTGTTGTAGAAAACTATAAGGAAAAAAGAAAAATATAATATCGAAGCGCATTGAGAATGTTATTAAGGTGTACATATTGGGTATAGTATAAAGGGTGGAGTTTGAATTCTCGAGAAAATTAAAGGAGCAGGAATAAGGGATGATTTGTATACACAGTTGCTTTTGATTTCCCAAAAAAAAAAGTCATTGGTAAAAGTCGATAAAATCGTAAGGGTAGCGATGGAATATTCATCTCCGTCTTAACTTATTTCTTTTCACAGCATTCCTTTTAATCATACCGCAGGACCGAATTGAAGGAGAAAAAGAGAAATTAGATAAGGGAAAAATTCAGCATGGCATAATTTTATTTCCGTCTCGTAACTCGCATGGGGAAATTTATTGCCTGATGCGACAGGATATGGGAAACCATGGCCAGTTTGGGTCCGGCTGCGTAAACTTTAGGGGTGCATCGTACCCCGTACTAGTAGGTATAGTGGTAGGTAGTACAAGTACCCTTGGAGCGGAGATCGTATGCAGGGGTAGGAATGAGGTAGGAACCAAGTATCCCTAGAAGGAACGAAACAACCCTCCGACACGGTTCATAAAGATTTTAAACAAAATTCTGGAGAAAAATCAGAATTCCACCATAAAGACCCCATGGACTGTAGGAAGGTGCATGCATATAAATAATAAGGACTCCCCTTATAGAATCTTAGAGAATCTTCAATGGGGATTGGTCACTGAGTCCATGGTGGTTTATATGGTTGTGGTGGTTGACGGTGACGCAACGTTCGACTTTTCGAAACTCAAGTTAGTCACCACATGCGGTCACCAGAAATCCAACTGGATTCATTGGCTCGTATTATATGCGCATTTGCACATGTGGGAAAAACCTTTATTCAATTTATGGGATTGAACCGTTCACTGACACGAACAGTCGCCATCTTAGACAGATGTTTCGAATAGTCGTTAACTTCAAATTTCGCATGGCACTTCCTCATTATCGCGCTTATTTTCTTTTAGTGTTTCCAGCAGGTTTCTTCCAGTTCTTACGCTGTTCCTTTTTTTTTTAAACCATACAAAAATTTGTTACTACCACACAGTTGGTGTCGGATAGACGTCAAATGTTTGGCACTGTATGGTAGGCAATTTTTTGTCATACATTTTTTGTATTTTACTCCCCATTTTTATGCAGGTCGCTTTGTATTTGGTTAGCAATTTTAGGGGTGACTTATACTGGTCTGAACTCGAACCTATTGAATTACTTGTCGAATTCGAGATTCGTGACCCTAACCGAAAGATTAGATTGGAACCCTAAAATCACGTGGAACTCGTTTCGGTTCTCGCGTCAAGTGTATACAATATGTATCGTTAAAGGAGGTTGGTAGTAAATCATTGTAATAAGGAACGTGTTAAATGCCATTGATATCTTCTAAAACCCCACATAGATAATATCAATAGGTTGAAACTATGAGTTATGGGGGTTACATCTAGGGAAAAAATAAAACCGAAAAAAAACCCCATAATTTCCAATGATTTTTTGGTTTCTCCTATTTCCTTTTAATTAATAAAAATTTGAAGGTTCCTTCCAAACTTAATACGGGTCTTAAATGCCTTGGTAAAATTTCCATTGAATAAATATCAGTGGTTGGATTGAGAAAATCAAAATTCGATGATGTTAACCGTAAAAAATGGTTTCACCCTGACGCCAGTGAACGGTTCTGTTTCTCATTTTTTTTCTTCTTTCTTTTTCGCTGTCCCCCTCAGAAACACATTAAATGAAGTTACGGTCCGTGGATTTTTAACGCATTTATGGGCATTCGAGAGTTATTTATGTTTCTACTGCGTCGACTCACTGTGCCAAGTGTCCCGTTGCCTCCACTAAGAGGGTGGACTAAAACGCGAGAGACTCCAGCAGCTTTTAGATTCTGGTGCACTTAATATTTTTCGTTTTCTTTTATTATTCGCCTCAGTGAGTATCGAACACGCGTTTGAGCAAAAACATTAAGACGAGTTTTCGCACGATTTTTGGTGCAAAATAAATTTCCGAATACAACTATTTCGACCATAATGTTTCTCGACTAGGACATGAAGGTACAAATAAAATTTACTTCGTTTGAAATTATCACGAAAGGACGCCACTGCGTCAGCGTCACGTCGCATTGAATAAGACAGTGATTGCCGTCGCGAATAAAATAATAATTTATTCCTGGGATTTAGTCGTCCCGTTGAATTGTACAGATTGATATTCCCAAGGTATAAAATACTCTAAGATTGAAGAAACAGCCTAATAACGATATATTGTTTTAATAATTTTATCTAACTGATTTAGACACTGGACGTGATTCTTGAACGTACCATAACATCAAATCGACCAAACCATATTATCATAAGAGATTTGAATTTCTCTGAAAATCACATGGGAATAAAATTAAATCCCATATCAATTTCTATGGGGTTTGTTACAAAACATATTATCCCGTAGCACTCGTTCGGCTTTTAATAATGGAGCAGGAACTCGCACGAAGACCACATAGCCCGATTACAAGTGGCTTCGAATGGTTAGACAGACTCATCTCCGTGGCAACCCATCCAGCATCCCAGGAGCCGGGATGTGGTGATCATCCTACAGGGCTTCGCAGAATAGCGATAGGGTGGGGGTGGTCCTGTGGGATGATTCTGAAGTGGCTTGCTCTGTTGTCAGGAGGCGACCGAGCGTTCTACAGTAAACTCAACTACGCCGTATCCTGATGTGAACGAGATGAGAAGAGATGAACCACCCAGCATCCCACTGTACGCTACTCTGCCTCATCCTCGATTTTCTTCCTCGTCCTCATCCTCTGCTACCTTCATTGGATCACGAGGGTGGCTCCCTCCTCTCCTACGTGGCATATTGAGGGAAAGCATCAGACTGAGTCAGATTAATTCTGCCAGATTAACGCCTTTGCTACAGGCGAGAACGCTAATACGGGCTAATGAAAGTCGTCATGATTTCGCTGACAATGATACTGAAGCGTATGATGCGATATATAGATGTACGGATACATATAAAATAATTAACATATGACGTAGTACGTGGTCGTACTAAAAAAATTGAATCAGTAACAAAAATCAAATTGGATTTAGTAAATTTGAATTTTTTTGTGAAATTCCTTAAAATCACGCGACACTGATTTCACTTGTCATTCGTTTAATTTAGAAATTGGAACGAATGTCATCAGTATCAGTTTTTCTGTGATTCAAGTAAAAAGTCAATCGAACCTTCTGCCTTGAAGTTGTACCCTATCCAGTTTGGACGTGACTCGTAGAAATACTGGGGATAAAAATTGAAGTTCATCCCTTGGGAATCTTTATGGTAGTCGTATACGTGACATGGCAATTCGAAAGGTCAGAGGTACAACGAAAGGGCAAGCAAAAGAACTTCTTCCCTTGATACATTTTAATTTTATTAATTATCCAATTTCACTATTACGGGGACGTCGTCCCTTGTTTTACTTGCGAATACATAAATTTAATAAAAATACTTATTCTACCAATACCCGGTATTAAATGTCTCTGAAAGAGCGGACAAAGGCCTTTTATAAGCCATCCCGTTCTCATGTATTAACATATGCACGCAGGTTGGATTCGCTCGAGGAAGTCGGATTGACCTCAGGGGTTGACAATAATGCATATTAATACCAGGAAATGATCAGTTGTCAGTCTACGACTGTTATAGTCATTATCGTGTACGTATCATCAGCCTGAATGATCGCTGCGAGTCTAAAATCATACGTGATTTTTAATGAGCTAATTACCAAAGCAAACGCAAAAGGAAAACAAATACTCCAAGAGAAAGAAAAAAGAATTACCCAATCAACATTTGCGCATTATAAGAGTCTTATGAAATATTTATGAAAACCCCATAAAGCTCAGATACCATAAACACCATCAAGACTAGTCTTATCACCCTCCCAATCCTACGATCAAAATCTCTTATCAATCTTCTACCAGTTCATAATCGACCGTATCATACTTACCACTATAACACCATAACTATCACCGCACTCTGGAGTCTGCTTAACGGACACCCCATAGAGTAACAAGGGGCACGAATGCGATCCTTGACACCATAGCGTCGGCACGGGTTCGCCTGGTGCTATCAATGACGCTTAGCAACGCGGAAGCCATTAGCCATATGGCATATGCCATGCTACGCCACGGTGTTCTAACCCGTGGTAGTTCCTTATGTCCGTAGATACATACGTCACTCGGTAGATGTTGAGAGAAGAACTTGGCAAGTGCGAAAGAAATTCTTGAAGAAAATTGAAAAAGACCCGGCAATCTTCTTGCTTGGATCTTTCCCATAGGAACTATATGCAGTTCATATGGCTATGGCTATGTTATTCTTGTATCATGATTGGAATAATATCGTCATGATTTTATCTACTATGTGACTTTATTAAAGGTTTATATTTTTATTCTCGATTCTCTGCTTTGCTTGACTTTCTTATCTTCACTTTCTTCAGTTCTATGGGTCTCGTTGGTCTTTTAGCCCAAAAAAAAGATACGAGCAATAAACCATGATACAAAATCCACGTCAGAAAATTCTCCATCTCCTCCCTATCTGATTAATGTCCCGTTATTAATACACGTCTTAATTAATTATCTTGACGTCATCTGTACCCTAATTAGAGCGTATCAGGGTGTACGGTGGTGTCGAAATCTTGCACCGTATCTACCGACTGTACTGCTAGGCTTCTATGTACCTTGTGGTATTACGTCAAGTTGGTAGAGTAACTGAGAAAACAAGGGATGATATTTATAATAGTATGGTTTCATGATACTCTTGGGTACAAAGCTTTACTATGTATGTATTATGTGTATATACATTTTAAAATTATTATACCATACGGATGCCCATAATTTTGTAAAATAACGAATAATTATATTATTAATTATATATGGATATATAAGTAGCGACATTAATCCTTCCTCGACATTTAAAAATTCCCACACTGTCTTGTTGCTCCTTTATTTTTACGTGTCCACATCCAGTGGCATGGTAAATAGCTCCGCTGGGTTGGTACGTTGCAGAATAGGTAGGTAAGACAAAGTGTTAACTTCCAGGGGAGAGTGAGGACACAAAAAGGTACTATTAATTATGACAGGTTGATGTACGATCCTTACCGGACCAGACCCTGGCGAATGAATTAAATCCTGCTAGTGAGGAAAGGACGGGATGGCGATTTGTGTCCTTGACAAAGAAGATCCTTTCGAGATTATTTGTAAGGAAAAGAAAAAAATTGAAATACTTAATAATTAGAAAAATTCATCCCTTATCTTGTTTTATTAGCGACTACTTCGTTGCTTAGAGATCAATGATGGTCCGTAGAATAAAAATTAGGGCTACTACATAAGACAAGCATGTGTCTTGAATTTCTTCGGAAAACTTAAGAGACATGGTCCATTGTCCCTGGATGCTGTATTTATGGTAATCCAGTCAATGCGTTTTATCGACAATGCCTGAGCGCACCGCAAGTATTAAAAGCCTTCTATGTCAACCCTTTCTTCGAGCTACAGTATACCCGGGGGGATGCACCCTATCATCGGGATACTCGCGGTGCCTCTCCCGAGGGAGACAATGATGCACCCTACCCACCCCTCGCCACCCATCTAGAGCTCAGATCTCAATCGCTCGCAAAAAATCTCATTTATCCATTGTGCGCCGTGTTACACGGGTAGGGAGAGAATAAGGGATGAAGAAAGACAGCGATAGGAAGGGTAGTAATAGCGGTAACGGAGAAGAGAGAAAAAGAGAAAACGGGGCCTGACAAAAAAAATATACAAAAGAGAAGCAAAAGAAGATTCATCTCACCGACTCTTGGCTCGTGCAGGTTATGCACTCGCTTTCTGTTGTTAGATGTGTTTATTAAGCTTTTATGTTTTTTTTTTTCACTTTGTTCCTGCTCAGCCCCAACTGGGATCATAGGTCGAGGGATGCTGCCCTTAGAGGGTCCAGGTCGTGCTAGGATGACTTGCGCCTTCGTCACCGTAAAAGACGATGATCCCCGAGAATAGCCGATTTTAACGGTGTGAGTTCAATCTGTGGCTACCTGCGTCCGAATAGGAGCGACTCACTTTAAGATTCGTAGACCGATTCGATGCAGAACGTAGAAGAGTGTGGCAGAAAAAACGATTAAGAAAAGGGGAATAAAACAGCTACCCCTGTTATACTTGTTTGCAGTCGTATCTACACTAGGTAGGGATAGACCAAGTCAGTAAGTCAGATGGATACAGTGATTTTTAAGAAAAGGACTAAGTTTTTGGATTGCACTCGAAATTTTATTTTATACTCAACTCTTTGCGTCCCTTTTATAACTTGAACGAAGGGTAGATTGTACAAAAGTATAAGGGTATGTCCATCGGAGTACTCACGGGGTGAGATTGCGTGAGTAACTCGTCTACGCATCCATTGTAATCATGGACCACGCGAGTGTACTGAGTGTGGTTGTAAGGGAGGATTTCGGTATAGGGGTTGATTTTTGGGGGTGGGGAGCGAGACCTCCCTGAAAGCTCCCGTTCATTCAGTCTCGACGGTTTGAGAGTCGCAGGGATGCGAATGAATGGATTAAGGGATGATCCTTTGCCGCGGTAGTAGGGAGGGGAGGCACCCCGTGAGTGCCGACGCTAACAGGATTGACGATTAACGTGTGGGTGGTTAGTGGTTGGTATGCAAGCATTTTACGTGTTACTTTTAAATGGTAGAAAGGAAGTGGGTTTTCAGAGGGTTAGATATTTCCGGATATCCGACAGAAATCACGGTACTCAATCTCGACAGCTGTGCAAGCCATCCTTACGCAAGATTTATACAATTTTGGTATATACACGCGCATATAAGGGTTGATATAATAAGGGTAAAAAGAATACTTTACCATAACAGATATCTCTATGTAGAATTTTTGCTACTCACGCATGAACTGAAGAGGATGCGTTTTTACCATACTGTTGTTATCCGTCTTTGTCTTTGTCTATGTTTCCCTTGCGTAAGATTTTAGCCAACCCCTAAAATGGCACCCTGCTGATTAATGCTCATGTAATTCATTGCACAAGACTACGCCAAGGGTATAATCTTTGGCCCAGTAGAAACCACCTTTGAATCGTACTGAAGTATCAGTTACTCCTGGTGCCAGGTAGAACGAAAATGAACGACCACTATGGACCTTATAGGGTTCTGCCCTTAAACTGACCGGGGTTTTGTTTCTCACGCAGGACAAGGGGCACCGCTTCCATTGTTTGCGCATAGGATGAAGTAATTACCTTTCGGGGCATCCTTTTCGTCGCGGGCCCTTTTTCCATTCTGGGCCTTACCGCTTCTCCTCTTTATTCTACGAGAAGTTTGCGCGCGTCTTTTGATTTACGAGCTTCCACCGTATCAACGGTTTCATCCCCTATGTGGAGGGGAAAGGGGTTGTAAAAAATATTCAACATACGCAGGTCGTGTACAGTACCTATAACAATTTTTATTCAATCGATAAACTCTAATTGTCTCTCAAAATTGTCTTAAAGTTATCAAAGGCTGATACCCACTGATTAGAATCAATGATCGATCTCGTATCGATACAGAAGATTTGATTGAATTCAAAATGGAGGAGGACAATAATGGCTGCGCTAATATTCATTGGACGGTTTCGGTCGTCACAGTCAGTAGTGTCTATTCATGCGAAGCTGTGGCCTTTCACGGGTATCAGGTTGCCCATTAGCAAGTACAGAGGCTGTCCAGTAATTACGGCTTAATTAATCCCAGCCTCTTCCAGGCTGACTGATTACCAGCCGAGACCTCAAAGGAAAAGCAATACGATGACCTTCGTTCCCTTGGTTCGCCAAGAGGATTCCTTTAGGTTGGTACCCATGGTACCTATGGGTTACCTATATCAGGCCTACCTACCTACTCCTATACTAACATAACCTACCTAAATATCCTGTTTCAATGCCGTCCGCGTTTCCTGATAGTGATAACGTTTCTGGATGCAGCCAGCATCCCAATGATAACATCTGCCCCGACGCTCACGACCCTCTGACACACGTTCCGCACAGTTCTCCACTATCTTGCCAAGCGTAGTTGGTACGCCTGTATTATTTCCCTATCTAAGCGCGCCTCAAGAATTTACGTACACGTAATGTGTGATAAGACATTCAGAAATCGAAATCATAATCCAATCAGAGTATCCAATTAAAAAAAAAATTGTTTATACTTTTTCGATCCCGAACAGCCCGCCAGATATTGATAAGACTCGAATAATCTTTTTTACTAGTAACAATCATAATTCTCAAGTGATAACTAGCAAAGCGGAAGTGAAATAGACACTGAATAAATCATGAACTATTAGCATTACAATAGCTACAGCATCGAAATACGCAACACTATTAACCTCCCAGTCGGTCTATACCGATAGACCGACCCTTAGAGCATTCATTAGATTATACCAAAGTATATATATAGATATACATTGCTTATATTTACTATATGGCACATCGCATGGGGTCCACTCAGCATCCATCCCCATTTCTCATTTACCCCTATATCATTAACCCAGCACGCATGTGCTTACGCTATGGGTGTAGCAGGTGAACAGGTACCCCCAGATGACAGACAACTGTATCCGCTTACTAGCTTAGAAAAGGGTTTAGCTATTCACTCATCTCAAAGTGTCATCTCTGCCGCGTCGGATTAAAGATTCATGGCGCAGAGAGAAAAAAATTTCAGTATGAGTTTTCCTCGCAAGTGTCTTACCAGGGTCGCGTTTCGTCGTTACATTGTCCCCACTAATTATGAAATACTGCTTGGTAAAATGAGAGGAGTTAAAGAGCCAGAAGAAAAGGGCTGGGAAGATGCTGGGAGGACTGGCTGGACCAGAAATTCTGTTCGAAATTTTTTTATTTCATCTCGACATTTTCATGATTCAGAATCTTTTTTGGGTGGTAAGGGTTTATATGCTTTTTTGTACGATTTACTAATATTTGCGTAATTCTATGACTTAATCTAGTCTCGTGGCTTGTTGTCGTAATGGTACACCGTCTGCGTGCCAGGTATTATCGAAATAGTGTATGGTCAACATCCGCCGCGAAAAGATAACGATGCAATTTTATATCCTCAACGAGTATCTCAAGTAATATCGTCTTCTTACGTACTAGGAATCGTCATCGATTATCTGTCACATATTCATCTGTTAATTCATTCATATATTCATTGGTCATCAAGCATCATAAGTATCTTGGATAATGGGATCTTGAAAAAAAATTTTCAACTGTTAAAATGAACATGAACATCAATAACAATTAGTTCGATTAAAATTTAACAATCATTCCTATATGACCTGAAGAATAAAAAACTATATGAACGTATAAATATATAACATTTTTTAGTCAAACTACTACAGTCGGGATAATGACGCGTCTCTAATGAGAATATTTGATTCTCTCTTCATAAGGTAATTCAGTTGGAAATTAATCGTTACGTAAATTACAGTCTTCCTAAGTTGTTACTAAGTCAATGTCCAATGTATATAGTAGTTGTATCTCGTCATCAAAAATGATCGATGGCGCGAATAACGACCAAGAAAATGATATGCCTTATACGGAGGGTCGCATATCAAAATGATTTTGTACTTGTCCCATACTAGTCGTCAACTCGTACGGATAAGTAATTCACGTGTGCGGTATCCTTGAAAAAGTGGTTTTTTATTTCACGAGTATATGACCAAAAAAATCCTTTGATAATAAAACGCGAACGAAAGATACCTTAAGCCGCGATATTTAATGCCGGAAATGATTGGAGTTTGTAACAATAATAATAATAATAGCAACTACTCAACGCGTTGTTAATTATCGCAGAGGGGTGTCAACGGCACTAATGATGTCCGTAGATGGCGATCCTGGCAGACGCATTATGCGCCGGCAGCAAGAACTGACTGACGTATGAACTGCCATAAGGTCTGCCCACTTCGCCTAATCATCCTTAATCATAATCACACATGACGATAGTCGCGAACGAGTAGATTGTTGTTTACTGCACGTACAAATTAACAATTTTTCTTTTTAAACACGTCAATCTGATTTTCATGATGTCAACGACCGTCACATAAATTTTTTTTTGTTAAACAGAAAATTTGTCATTCAGTTTCTCATACAATGAGACACGTTATACGCGTGCGCTTAGCTTTAGGGTTGAGAACGACGTCTTCGGGATATGCATTATAGAAAGAGAAAGAGAAAGAGATATGGCCGGAGAAGGAGAGAGGAGTTATCCAAAGAGAGATAGAGAGAGCACGTTAAGCTAGAAAATCGGTGGAATGGGTTTTTAATCAGTGTATTCCGGACAATAGTAACCCCCGGGGGGTACCAGCCACCCTTATACCTTCTTCGCCCTTCCCGATACACCAGCAAAAAAATCAACCCTTGGCGCGCCCACTCCACTCTTACGCTTAGGCTCTCCCGCGCGGCCACGCTAGTTACGCTTTAGCGATTCGGTTTCGTTGCACCGTTGTGTCGACAGGGACGCGCACTAATTCGAATGGGGTAGCAACTAGGCTAGCGGGTAAGGGTAGCGGAAGGGTGGAACACAGAGTTTCTGTGTCGTGGTTATTAGGAAGCGTTGGGGCCGAATCCATCGCTTGAAAGTGAAACCACGGTGCAATCAGTAGCGGCCATATGTCACGTGAGCAACATTAGCGTTTACGCGTCAATCGAGGGGAAACCTTTTCGCCCTTCCAACCCTTATGCAATTCTTGTATGTATTTATATTTTTAGTATGCGGTATTATGAGTCTGATAACGATGAATTTTGGGAACTTTGGGATTTTTTTTTATTCGATACTCTTTCTGCAGGCTCTGCATCTACGTTGCAGTCTGCTTTAATTAATTGAAAAAGGTTTTTGTCCAACTAAACATTTTGGACACAGTGTAACTGTATTGCAAGTGATGTCTTCAATCGTGATTATCTCGAAGTCTATTATAGAAATGGAGCTCGGATATATATATACACGTATTACTGACTATAAGCCTGGGATGCGCAGCTGCTACTTGCGGCTTGTGTGGAAATATTCAAAGGACCCATAGAGGCTGTGGATCTTGGAATTTATGGTGGACCGCCATTTTAGATAATCTTAACCCGGTACTCTGTGAACGGGCACGTGTCTCTTATCTTGAAAAACCCGTTGCGTCTTAATAACTCACTAATTATCCTGACGGCGATAGTGCCGAGGACCTCTTTAGATATTTCGAATGGGACCGCGGCCTCCTTGGAACCTTTTGATACTCAAAGTGGGACCAGATGGGCCCAATGGGACTTGGTTGTAATCTGGTGTAGAATACCGTCGATTTTTCGGATACATTTAAATTAAATTATTTTAAGAGACGTTGGACTTAAATAAAATAAATTTTGGGAGGAGTCATTCGCTGTACTTGACGTATAAAAATAATGTATCCTGTGGGACTGACTTGGAAAATTGTGGAAAATTTTTCAGTAATTTCTTTTACGCTTTTCACTTTCCTGGATCGTACGGCCTGTCAATAGGTTTCTATTTACACGTGAGAAAATTCTATGGTGAAATTGATCGATGATCAGTTTTTCGAAATTTCACGTTTAAACGGTCAGCCGATGTTTGATATAAGAACATTAGTGCAACACTGGAAACTTACCCTCCTTTCTCGTAGAACGCTTTCGTTTACCCGCTTCGTTTAACTTTACCTTCGGGGATCCCAGAATCATTAGTGTTAACAGATTGGCAGTTGAATAGTGACCATTGTACCGTATAATGGTTTCCCGAAAAGTCCAGAAAAACTGTTGTAATAAATTTTCAAATTTTACATAGTAAATTTTGTATTGCTGAGTGAAAATTTTTAACTTACTAGATTCATCACAAGGGATATCTAAGATTTTTTAATACAAAAATAAAGGTATGTAACGCTGTCATACTCGATGTAAAATTGATGGATTTTTCTGGGACTTTAGGTAAACTCGTAAGTCCCATGTTTGATATTGGATCATTAGTGACCGACAGAAAATCTTTTTTCTTGTCAAAGGTTACCTACGCTGGTTCCAGTGTGAAGTCATTAATGCGAGCCTACTGGATGGCCATTGTGCAAATATCGTACAACGGGTGACCATAAATAATTAGGAGACAGTTCGCTGTTTGGGCCCGATTTGAATTTTCACGTGAGAGCCTGACCCAAGGTAGGACCTAACATAAGGGACAGTCAAGGCCCGAAAACCATTAATTTATCGTAAACTCGTATAGAAATGCTAAGAGCAGTGCTACCACCAGTAGCACCAGTAACATAACATAACAGGGTAGCTTCTTAGGGTTGCCCAATAGAATCTTGACCCCGGCTAATCGTGGGACAGGTGATCATCCCCTATACTGGACAACTGACCGGTAGCAGAAGAGTCCCAAAGTGCAAGGGTCAGTCTCCCCTATGCAAATGTCTCAAGGGTCCCAAAGCAAAGTTCAGTCCCTTTTTCCAGAAGATCGTCTGATTTATTACTCGATCGAAGGGTGTAAGGTACCGGCAATGTTTTCATCCCCTTAGAGCCATCGATAAAAAAAAAGAAACAAAGAAAAAAAATTCCGTTGAGGCGCGACCAAAATCCTTTTCTCATTCAAACGAGGTATTTTTGACTACATGCATTTTAAAGGTACCTTAGGGGTGTACCTTTATTCTTGGCGCAACCCTGGGAATCTAGCCAAGCGAATCAAGAGAAGTTTCTTGGTGATAAGGGTGGATAATAAAGGAGTAAGTTATTAAGAGATTCTTCAGAGAGTGAGAAAGAGAGGTTTCGCGTGGCCCAGAGAACCCAGAGAAAACCACCCCAAGACAAGGGTTGAACCTCAAGAGACAAATCCAACCTCGCGGTTCATAAATAAATTAATTAAACGCGCCTGGCTACTGATAATGTTAAAATAATACCTTCGCAGGACAATAGGCGCCACCCCCATATCCCAACCCATCGCACCCCTCGTCAAGGCGTAGGTACCTCTACTAGCAGTTCTTAAACTCTCTCTCGGAGTTAATTTCGCGGCATTAACAGTCGAAAGAGTGCGAACAAAAGGGCTCTGGGGAGAAAGCAGATAAGGGATGGAGGAGAGGTTGCCAACACAGGAAATATGAACACACTCATAATATAGGTATCTACCTTACCTATACTTTTACTTAGCTACCTACCAACCTACAATGCTACACTTTGTTACAGCACCTCTGAGGATACACAGTGGTTCTCCGATTGGGATGTAGATGAGCCAACCCCCCAAGATTTGTATGAAATTAAAGAATTTTTACTAGTTGGACAGTGGTGAAATTTATATTCATTTTGAGGGATTAAAGGTTTTGGATTTCGTCTATTTTTTTAATTTTTTTGGCAGGCATTATTTTATCCGTTAGAAATTCGTTGATGATAATAGCTAAGGGTAGCTGAGCGCCCCTTTTAAATCCCTGCTAGTATTTTATGCACACAAAAATGTACAGAGGAGTGTTCGGTAATAAACCTATCAAAGACGTACGCCAAGATTATGAAACGTAAGGCCATCGCAATATCTTGGTTCGGTACTTACATTTTTTTTTCTTTTGTAAGAAAAATTTTAATATTCGAAACAGGACGTTTCTAACTTATTTGTATAGCATTCTGGGTCTCTTGTGAAAATAACTAACGCGTCGTCATGTATATCTGTGTATTACACAGGCGTATTGTAAATAATTAATTTTTTTTTTTAAATCAATTTTATTCTTCAATATTTGATACAAAAATCGGATTATCAAAAATCACATTTTTACGTTCTAGCGTGCATATGAATCATTATTAATGTATAGCGCGTTGTGTTTGAAAATCGACCAACAAATTTTATTCAAAAAAAAAAAGACGTTATAAAAAAATCGGGCGCGAAACACGAAAAGAAGGAGACCGTTGTAAAATCGAGACCAGCCACAAAGTACAAAAAGTAATTATGGGATGGTTTCCGGTAATCATATCTAGAGCGCATTGAATGAGCGCATTGTTCGCGCACCCCTTCACCGATACACTTATACCCTAGCTTGTCAGGGTGGCTCTCTATACATAACGCAGGGCCACCCTCCAACAGGGGTTCAACGTCGACCACCCTATAACTATATATATTCCGTCTAACCACTATTACACACACCCTCGCAACCCGGCTGCGGTTACTCGGTGGCAGCCCTTAACATTCGCAATGGGACGCCCAACCCTGTCTGTTGTTAGTGGCTTTAGGTTGGTAGAACAGATATAAATGAGCCTTAGGGCAATTTCTATATTTTTGGTCCAAAACGGCTTGACTTGATCTAAAAAATTATTTCAACCCTTAAAAAAGAAGATCAAACAAATTTTCAATAAACTCCCTCCATCCTCTAACTAATACCCGCTTCTTTGTCCTGGTATTTCTGATCGACAAAACAGTTTCCACTGTGCTCTATTCTCGTGCCAAGAATCTAAAGGGTTGAACTCTCGATCAAGATGATGTTACATCTGGCCGTGATTCGATGCCTAAATTTGACCCTCGACGTCAACGCTGACTTTTAACTGGCGGTTCAGTCAAAGGCCGCATTATTGACTTCGGTTCAAGAGTACGAATGCCAGAGGGTTCTGTACGGTTCTCTCTTGAATGCTTCAGAGTTCGATATAGGTATAGGCGTATCAAGATAACGTGGTACCTAAAGCACTTGCATTTCACTTCGTGTATTTTTTTCGTCTAGTCCATCCTATAGTCATTTATTTTCCAATGCTATTTGTGTGACGCGTTCAATGACTGTGCCAATCACTGCTCGAAGTTAGACAATCCTAAAGACTCTGAAGACACGGTAAGATTTTATTTGCGAATAACGTACAGATGAGTCTAAATTATTTTTCAAGTTGAGAGGCACTGTTGACAATTTAGTAAATGGTAATAAATTATAATGGACTATATAACGTTTATAAATAACTCACTGATCTGTCGTATATTACTCCTCTAGACTGTCATTGTTATTTGAGTTATGTCGAATCTAGCATAAAATATGATTCTCGTAGTTCTTTCGTAAATATAGGATTGGATATCAGGCATTGTCAAAATTTCAACTGGATCCTAAGCTCTGACGTATTACATACATATGTACAAGTAGCATAGCTGAAATGGAACACTTAGATTCTCGATAAAGATTAGGACTGTATATATAGTCAAGATAATGATCTAATTCTGGTTAGTATATTTTACAGTTGGACATAAGGTTGGGTTAGAAAAAAAGAAAGTATATACATGTGTGTGTGTAACTCGTATGCAGGAATTGTAACGATAAAAAAATTCAGAATTGCCAACTGGTAAAATTATTGGATGTGCTGATCCCGTATGGAAGGGATGAAAGAAAAAAAAAGGGAAGGAAGAAACGAGGAATAAACTATGTACGTAACGCGGAGCAAAGAGCATGACAGACAAGGGTGCAGAGGTGCAGGGCTGCGACCCGACTGACCCTGGCTCGGTGGCCTGGGTGCTACGGAAGCCCTCTACAACCCTACTCTAGCTACCCTTATCCTACCCTTAGCCCCCAGGGGTGGAAAGCAGGCCGGCCCATTTTTCGCGCCCCACTTGACTCACCATCCCCATTGGCTGGCGCCCTCTTGGTCTGACCTCTTCTCAACCACCCCCGAGTACTTCACTGCGCCTCAGACAAGGGATGCTTCCTCTTGGATTTTCTTTTTTTTTCTTTTCTTTATATATACCGCGTCTACCTAGCTAACCAAAAAGGTAGATCTAAATGGAAGGTACTATATAAGACGTTTCATTACTCTTAAGGATTAAAGGATGAAGTCTAATTAACGAAATTCATTGACATCAACTGAATCATAATGATCATCCCTGTGGGTTCTTGCATTTAATATTTATTTATTCAAGGAAAAATGACTGTTTCACAAAAATCATTTGTAAATTAAGATTACTCAATGGCACGATGTCTCATGCTGCTGATGGCTCTTAGATGACCCATAGCATGTGTTATAGTCACAAGTGTAACAGTTGGAAGCTCCATGAGATGACTGCATCGATCTCTATATTGATCCTTTTAATGACGTTATGCTATAACCTAAGCTAACTATGTTACCAACCAATCCAAATGATCGTCACGAGAGATACTGTAAAATAAATATCAGTGACTGACGTAAGTTCAAATAAATTTGATAAGACACATATTATCAGTAAGTTGAATAAAAGAGAAACATCTAGGAACCGAATCGAAATCGTATTTGGAGAAAAGTCTGTGTGCTGGTGAAGACAGCGAAGGAGAACATAAGGAAAAGCAGCAAGAGAGCGAGAGAGAGAGGGAGCAAGAGGTCTCGCGAAGTGTGTTCGTTGAAGAAAGAGGTGGGGATAGAAATCTCAGCGAGAACGAAGAGCAGTGGGAGAGAAACTATTATGTATAAAGGAAGTAAGAGAGTAAGCAAGAGAAGCATTGAGAGTTGGTAAACGCGTAGTGGCAAAGGTAGGACAGGTCTGTAGCCAATGAGAATGGGTTCGGGGCGAGACCGGGACTCGACCCCACCCTCGGTCGTCATGGCAACTCACGAACCTCGAGAAACCCGTGAGGGTGACGGTTGGTGGGGGCCAGGTCGGTGTCAGGGGTCGCCGTTGTCGGCAGTCGGTCTCTGGTCGGCCCCAAGAATAGTCGTTCGGGAGGCGTCGGATATCTCCGTATTTTAAGCATTAAAGCAACCTCAGCAGCGAGACGAACTGTTTACGGATCTCTTTTAAGGGTGACATCGGTATCGGGAGCAAAACCTTTTGGGTGAACTATCGACCTTTGTCGTCGACCCTCATATCGTTCTGTCATTGTTATACGAGAACGTTATACAGAACCCGGAAAGACAGTGTGCTGGTGTTTACGGCATCTGCGACAATTTTTGTGTACGAATTATCAATTTTTATTTATTACAATCAGTGTTTATTGTCGGGATTACTATTTTTCCTCTGGTTCTTTTCTTTGGTCGAATCGTGATCGTTTCTAATGGATTTTTTTTGGATGATCGTCCAAATGAACGGAAATAAAATTATACCTGGTGAACAGTGGAGACACGTTGTGCCGGTGTCTACCGGTTATTACCATTCTGAAGAACACGACGAAATATTGAAGATTATTAATTGCTAAAGTGACATTGATTTTAAAGCCATCATCAAGTGCCGCAAGGATCCCTTCGATAAACCCTTGATAATTTGCGTAAAAATAACTTTAATTTTTTGTCTAATTCACACGATCGTGTTGCAGTGCGGGTTTTAGTGAATCGACGTAAATCAGTGACTTGAAGAAGTGATCGATCGCGCATAAACCGCAAGGAATCCTAACCAACGTTATCAACGTAATTGTCACCGTCATCATCCCCTCAGATAAGGACTACCAAGATACTCAAAGAGAGAGAGGATCCTTACAACCCCCACAATATCAACGAGGGGTAGGAGCCTGTGATCGGCGTGTGTTTTCGCAGTAGTAAAAGCGAAATTAGCCAGGGTGGTTCGCGGGGGGTCTGGTGGCGCGGACGCCCTGGCGACTGCCGGGGTGGTTTACCCGCCAGCGACGGCGACGTTGTTCCCCAGCCGTGTGCCTCCACACCCCGAGCTCACCACGTTGGAGCTGGGGTTCCCACCGCGTGGCACCACCGCCTCGATGGCGCTGGTGGCCCCGCCGCCCTCGTGGGCCTCGCGGGACCCCGGGGCCACCCTCGGTGGTGGCGCCCTCCAGGTAGGGCCACCTCCCATGCCGCCGACCCACCTGACACCTTCTGCAACCCCCGAGGACATCACGTGTCTCGTGCCCTCCGGGGGTGTACTCACACCAAGAGATCCACTGCCCCCGAGCACGACACCAGGAAGTCAAGCCAACAGCTCACAGTCCGGAAGTTCGCAGACTGACAAATCGCCGAATATCGAGTGCGTCGTGTGCGGGGATAAAAGCAGCGGGAAGCATTATGGACAATTTACGTGCGAGGGTGAGTTGTCGTTAAAAATTTTATTTAATCTCCTTGGGACGTTCCTGGTGCGGATTAGAAAAAAAATCAGGGTTCATAGGTATAACTTGGTGTCGGAATTCTGGGTAGGATCTTGTAAGGATTGTCTCTAGGTAGAAATTATCCTATCCAGACCCTACAGGATATTACCTCTGCTTGTAGTCTGACCTTTTTACCTGTCCCCCCAATTTGTCACTACAAGGGTAAGAAAATTCATTCGCATCCGAATACAGGAGACCATCGTCCTTTTACCTAATGCTCGCGGGAACATTAATTTATTCAAGGCGTGAGATACCGTGTTCACGAGGAGTTGTAAAAAAACAAAGAGTCACCATTAATAACCCAGTGGGGTGTTACCCAGGGACGCTTATGCGTCTGTTAGGAGGCTAATAACGATGTAATCGCCCGGGGAAAATGAAGCGCGCTCTTTAGTATTTATCCCGCTCTCGCGTGTCTCTCTCGAATGGCGTCGGAAAAAAAAAAACTAAACACGTGTGAAGAAGTAAGAAAAAAGCAATAAAAGAAACATAAAGCTAGTCTCATTCCTCTTCATCCCTTATACCGTTTGTAACAACCCCATTATAAATTCCCCTCCTCAAAGCCTTGGACTGAGCGTGCATTTAGAAAATTTAAAAATTGTTTTACCAATTTTGAAAATTTTGTTCTGATTACAAGGGGAAAAAATCAAAGATCTATCGGATCGTGAACGTTGATAAATGCGCTTAGGGTTAAATTATTTATTCGAGTATAATGAGGGTCGAAACCTTCGTGGACGCAGTGGATGGATAACGAAGAAAAATGTCTTGGTCTTGACCAATGGACAGACGAACAGACAGGCGTACTAACTTAAGGAGGTATATGTGGACTTACGAATGTACAAGGCATAAGGATGCACGTAAGGGTAGATGGACAGATGAATGTAGGAAAGAACACGGGGTGGTGGGTTAATCGAAATCTACAGCACCCTCGAAATCAGGAGTTATATCCCATCCTGGGGATTCCACCGTTTCTCTCCCTATATTAGATACTGTTTCTAGATCCCTTTTTCTTGTTCTCTCGACTTTGCCGCCTTTCTTCTCTTTCTCTCTCCTTACACGCCCTATTATCCCGAATTACGCCTTATTGATACCAGATTGGCGCGGTAATTTATATCTCGCGAGTGATTTAGTGCTCCTGCGGGTCTTGATTAATGTTACGTTCTCGAGCGAGTCTGAGTGGTCCAGAAGGAAAGAAAGAGAAGACAAGAGAGAAAAAAGAAACAATTGCCGAAAACAGAAAAGAAAACGCCGCCGTCTCTGACAACCAATAATAATCGCTGTCACTCAACAGTGAACTAGGTTTTTTTTTTCTTAAAGTTACAAGTTTCAAATTATTTGTCAGTGGTACCACTGTACCGTTATAAAACATCAATTTCATACAATCTACGTACAGCACGGAGCTGGTAAAAAAGTTATTCCTATCGTCAATTCATTGCCCTCTCAAGATTTCGTGTAATTTTGAATTTCTCGTCGTACAAGGGAATACAAAATTGTTGTAACCCTTTTTTTTTCTATCGAAACAAAAAATCATCCCCGCGTGATACGGAGGTTAGATACCCCTATGGGTTGATGTACTCTGCTTCCAGCTAACGAGATTTATTATTATTATCTCTAAGAATATCGTAATAAAAGACTCGTAATTTCAAACGTTACTTTGTTGCCAGGCGCAACATCCCGGTACGTTGTTTAGACTCATAGCTATCTTCTACCTGTCTGCTGCCCGCCTACATACCTACATTGCTATATCCCCATATCGCTAGCGGAAACTCCATACGCGAAATGAAAACTCATAGACTCTTCTACATATGGAAATTATGCCTTTGTCAAACATCATACCAGATTTGCAAGTAATCATACATCAGAATAGTGCACTGAATTACTGTACCGATAAGAAAACGAAATTAGTGTCTCGGTAGTGCACAATTTTGTTATCAACTATCACCAACAGCGTCCATCTGAAATGATAGTAAAAAATATTTATTTTTATTTCGATTCATAGATTTATTGATCTGACATTATTCTGATTGTGAATTTCAAGTAGACTGATTCTCGTTCATTTTGTATCATTATCCTTTGACTGATGGCTTGACGAGTCCTCCGGACTTTATCACCGTCCATGCATTGACAATCAAGTAACGTTGCTCTAATTATTATACTATTTACGATTAGAGTGAGCCACTTGTCAACTGTACGTATGCAAACGTATGTGTCAGTTTCTATAATAATACGGTTACTCGCGATAGAATTTGTAATCATGGTAATTTTAATTGCCTGGAACGCGGCAGTCTTCCGATATCGAAGGTGACGCTGCGTTCACTTTTAATTTCTTTTTTCTGTTGATTGTTTCAAGGCGTTCTTTGAAAATCATCCGACGCCATATTGTATGCCAGGTATCATTAGCATTGACAACTATTAGATAACCTTAACGAGACTTGATTATTGTTGATAGCATTGCTTACGTAGGACTATGCATTTTTGTTTTGGAAAACTTTGATTTTTCAACCGATTAATTTTTCGAGAATTATTTATCGATCACAACGTTTTTCCTTAACGTGACTCGCGGCAGATCCAACAAGGACGTTATATGTTTATCGATAATCTGGGCCACCCCCTAATCAGTCGCATCACGAGGTCTGCTTGACAAATTGACGATAATTCACAATCATTTGACATCGCTTGACATTAAAATCAATCCGTCCACGTAATAAAGTGATCGCCGACAATCAGCATGATTAACTCCAATGAAAGTCCGATGCACAAAACGTTGCATTGAGATTTTCAGCGAAAATCTCATAATCGACTAGTATCGAATATGACATTTTTTTGGTTCAACTTTTACTACCATCACCGACAAGTTAAGGTATCGTTTCTTGAAAATATTTTAACGAACCAGAAATTTTATTCCGAAAGAAAAGCAGACAAAAAAATCCATGAGAAAATTCTTCGTTATTGGGTTTGAACAGAGTGCAGGCTACTTGTTTGACAAGCTAGCAATTATATCAGCTACAAATCTGCCTCCTCGATTTTCGTGAACGTTACCGGACGTGGCGTATAATTAAATCAAGATGAGTATAGTGTACCTAGTTGTGTGCTATTAGGATCGGCGATAAATAACCTTCTTTAAGAGAATACGGTAACAAACATAAAGTGGTTTTTGTCTACCTGTACCCAACTGTGTATATGCGTGCAATAAGAGATAGTGAATAGGTGGAATATATATGAATCCATACATTCGTATATGTGAATATAATCACAACAGTAAGCATAGACCAGGTCCCACCAATAAGAAAACCGAAAATATTTTGATTGATGACACCGGTAGCTGTCCCGGTTTTCAATCGTTGCGTATGCAACGGCTTGATTCCAAAACCGGACAGGAAGTTTGGTTACCATGAACCATAAGCGCCGGTATATCGTCATGGCTAAAACTTAGTGTTCTCGGTTGACCCTCATGCCGGAGAACCTTTGCATCCATTATACAAACAAATCCGTCCGTAAAGCGAAATATAAGCATAGAAGAAGGGGTCGGGGAGGAGGAAGGACCCATCCTTAGGGGGCCCTGGGAAAAATTCGATGGGCCCACTAAAGAAAACTGGTATTATTCCTCCTAACGTTATGGACAACTGACCGTGGCTACTTGGGTCAGCTTTGAACAGTGAGTCCCATTATTTACCTAAGGTATATATAACAGACCAAAAGCTATAAAAGGTACGAATTTTATTCGTATCAAAAAAATTCTCATGAATTCAAGAAACAGTTAATCGTGTAATAATCGTTAATAATTTTGTCTATTCAAATTTTGTATACACCTACGTGTATTGTAGTTTTATTGTAAATTCTTCATGTCACCATACTGTCAGAGTATACCTATCTATATATATCGTGCCTCGTAAATGTAATTAATCAAAAGCCAAATTTAAAAAATCCATAGACTCTTTTATAAAGAGGAATAAAGATCGAATCTCTAAACGGGATTTCATTTCATGATCCCAATCGTATAAGAGGAATTCGTTTGGGATTTTGGCCCAGACATTAATCTGCCGATTACAGAATCCGCAGGACCTCCCATTCGAGGTACCGTAACTCTGAACATGTAGGAATAGTCTTAGTCTCCTATCGGTTATCCTCGCGTAATAGTCATTTCCGAATCCGTGTCTATGGTTGCCCATAGAAATGTATAGTCCTTGCCATAAAACACCATAGGGAGAAAAATATCTATCTATCCCTCCCGCTTTGCCCTGCTGTTTTCCCTCTCTTGATTTCCCTTTCCACTGTACGAAGATCATCAATGCGGAAGTACTGTAGTCACATTCCCACATTCCGCCTTGTACGATCTTTACCATTGACCATAGTGTTGATATACATGTATGACTATCTGACCGTAACGCAGCTGTCAAACTTTTGACAGCTGTCATCCCATCACTTTGATTGACCAATATTTGGCAACCAATAGCAATCTAGTCTACCTGGATCAAAGACATGGTGTATGCGTATATATATAGTCGGATATAATATACCACATGCAAGACGCACGTCATTACGTTTCGTTCGCACTTATTCCGCCATTACGTGATCCATTAGTAGGAATAGTTGGCTGGGTCAAAGGTTAAGCCGGAAAGTGCACGAGTCCATTATCGGAATAGTGTGCGGTCAGGTGCAAGCCACAGCATCGTGCCAAGTAATTCGAGAATCGATCCGCTTTCAACGGTGATCACTGGATCTGGTAGAGATCTATAGATCAGGTCCATCTAAACCGACAGTTGCGGATACACATTCATGCGTTGGATACGTGAAGGAATTTGAAGATTCGTTTTATGATCAATGGACCACCAAGTTTTTGGGAAAGGGTAAGGGTTTTCTTTTTAAATTGCATCTTGGAGATGCACTGTGATTATTATCAGTCCCAAAATCCTCGTTTAGTTCGTACACTGACTTGGGATATATTGGGGGGTGATTTTTTTTGGGTTGATCTCTTTCTTTCTCGCTCCGTCTCATTGTAGATCTGGGTTCTTGTCTTTGTGTCCAAAGTTCCCTGTCTCGGTAGGCAGACTCCGAATCGAAAACTTATGTCGGTCCAGAGTCTCGGGATGCTGACCTGCCCTCCCTTTCCGAGTATTCTACAACAATGCACAGCATTGTTTCACACGCTGCCCCCCCGTCGCAACGTGTTATTATCCTGTCCTGCGTTACCACCCTCTTATTTCCGATGGGGGCTGCGCGATGTTTTGCCCCTTTTTCTTGTTTCTTCTTTTTTGTCTTTTCGACACACCTGTGGCCGCTTCTTATGTCGGACAAAACTTTTCGACGGTGTTGTCCCACCCTGTTGATTTGCAGTCGACCAACAAACAAACAAACATATCGAATAACATTAATTTGTATTTACGACCCATAAAGTTTCTATCAGATTCCAAATTTTTTGGGTACACTTTCCAAATTCCAATCTGGTATCTTTAATAAGCGCGCCGCTGGTCACGCGAGGAGGCCTCGTACGGCACTTTCGACATTTTATGAAAACCTCATAAGTACGAGCAGTCAATTTCGCCGCTTCCAAATTCTCTGACGTACTTTTAGATCGTCACTTGGTCATTGTTTCGTTCGGCAAGTACCGATTTTACCCGTCTCGTAAGGCCACCGGTCCGCTCTGAAAGTTCCCTAAGAATGTCCATCACTGGAATCATAGTAATTACCCAGTGTGTGGGTAAACTAGTGTTTAAGACGGGATATTATTTGTCCTGTATCATACGTGACGTACCATAGAGTCACGTTACACCTCCGAGTGTATACCGGTAATCGCAGAAACCATATTATAGGCTACGGGTATCTCTGCCTTTCTTATTCTCTTTCCATTATTCTCCACTTGATACCAAGAATCACGCAGAGGTTATAACGCGGGAATTTTCGAACTGAAAATTCACGTCGTTCGTGCAAAAGCAGTATAGAACCCATAATGAGTCATTCCCATTCCCACAGTTGACAGTTAATCCATAATAGACAGGAAGATCGACTTACTTCACTTCCTTAAGATATTTTTATGCTTGGGTTGGGTCGGATTCTTTTTTCCCCGCACACGTGTCTACCAAAGCTGTGTATAGATATACGTCATAGCACACGCATAACCACCACTGTGGTCACCCAAGGAAATTCAATTCTGCCATTGCTCTACGAAAGACACTCGTGCAGGCTTCCTCAGGGTCTCCTGTTCTCCCCCGGTACAATAAGAAGAAAAAGGTCTTATGCTTACTTAGTGACTTACGGACTTACAGACTTACGTCTACAACCACCAAGCGCCGTGAACCAACCCAAAGAAGCCAGACATCCTGCAAGTCCCCGCAGGGCTAATCGCTCTAATGAGATCATATTATATTATTCCGACTTTGCTAATCTTTATTAATCTCATTTCAAAATTATCCACCATATCGTCTTCCCCGTACGAAAATTCGCCACCTACCACCCCAACCCCATTTATAACAATTCCAATTGTCATATAAGATTTCACTAATGAAACATCTTCGCGTGATCGTTGTCACCGCTGATAAAATCTTTCCCAACCCCAAATAGCCTCCAGCACCATAGACGCTTTTGAACAATTCAAATTTCCCGTCAATTGAACTTGCACGTTTATCTGAACTTGAACCCAATTTCCCAACACGTAATAGCAACAACCGCGGTAAGGCCCCTTCCCCTCCAGTCCCGCTAACCCCTGTCTCTCTTTGTCTCTCTCAATCTCCCATTGTGGCATCCAAGACCACTTCGTTCCTCCTAGTGTAACGTCTACTTGGCGTAGAATTACCAGAGTTCGTACGCATCCTCTGTGACCAATTATCCTGCTAACGAAGCCCAGCGCCTTCTATATATCGCTTGGCCGTGCAAGAACGGAGGCTAATTAATTATAACAATGTCGTTAATTTTACGCGCCCGAGTCGAAACGTTACTGACCGCATCGACTTGAAGTACCGACACTTCCTTCCACCTTGACTTCCATTGCGTTACACTCGGCGGGTAGTGCTATTCGCGTACTTTGGGTTAAGATCAGTACCAACCATTCGAGAATCACAGGGTACTGGACGTGCACGCATGTTATGCCATACATGCCTATGCCTTCTTAGTAGTGCTAAAGAATCCCGTAAACGTGGTATCCGTGGGGAGCCGTAGTCGGAAAGACGACCGGTTTAATTATCTGGTTATAACCGTGAAGATTATCTGGATAAACTGAAATTGGCACTCGGTCCAAATTCTTGGCACTCTCTTGGTTACTAGTAGTCATGTACCTTTAAAGGGGTTGAAGGTATTATATAATCATGTAGGTTTGATGTTATACACGTCACGTATGTTATGTACGCGAATTTTTTATGACGCTAGAAATATTTTTGGGTTTTTTTTTTTCAATTGATTTTGGGTTCTCAGTCACTTGGTGTTGGGACGATGAAAAAATGTTGAATCGTGGATTCGAAGATGTGACGATTTTTGGATATTTTCTTATTAGTACGCTTCCACGTCGTATACTTAATTTGGCAGCACTGATACTGGTACGGTCGTCGCATACCTGGTCGGTAACGTCATTTCTAGTGGTTATGTTTGACCGGTTGTGTCGCGATGATGTATGGTATAAAGTCATGATCAGTCTTCGATGGTCACTCTAATCTTTCTGTACTGACTATTTTGATTCTCACTGCTGCCAACCGTATATAGAATGACTGGGCTAGCACAATCGAGCTGGTCCTCAAAAATTCATTAAGTCCGTTGGTACCGTTACTTGGGAATATAATGGCAGGGACGAGCTCGCTCGTTAACTCAAGCATTCACTTTGTGCGTCGGATTGCGTTCTGAAACACGAGACCGCGATGAGTTGACGCGCGATCCATCTGGCAATGTAATTCCCGACTGACGTACCCGCCTTTCATAATCACTGACATCTAGTTATCGGATTTTTCATTTTCGATCTGCATCACCCAATAAATCGTTATATCATACGATAATACGAAACAGACGTATACCAGTTTCCAAATTTTCATTGTCCCAACATTTTTCTCCAATTTTTTTAAGGATATTCTCTTCAAAGAAGAGAACATGGCAGTGGATTCTAACTTTGATGGTCAGTCTAAGAATTTTTACTAATTTTTTTGTAGCGTTCGAGTCAGGACTTTGATTTTAATCTCTGACGTGTAAATGGGTCCTTTGTGTACGGTGTAGAGCGTAGTAGTGTATTGATGTATGGTTTACGTTGTATAGCTGTTGGTCCCTTGCGTGTACGTATATAAAGTATGTACGTTAACTCAACAGAAATCAGTTGCGACAGGCGTACGCCAATGTACCGTAACCACTGTCAGTAATTGCCGGTGCTATTATAATAAACATGACCTATTAAAATTAAATCAACTTCTCATTAGAAACGCAAAAATGCCGATGCAGACTCTAGGCAGCTTAGAAGGTTGATAAGTTTTTTTTTTTATCATTTCATGCGAATTCTTGCAAACCGTCCACACACGTTAACACGTATGTCCAGTGTGGTTTAAACGTAACGATAACTTCCATTAGTATCAAGACTAATACTGATACTAAGTAATTATCGTCGATCGACATATTTCTCAAGATCATCAGTCATTTTAGCGTCCAGTCCCTGACTTAGTAATCATTTAATGATTTTACATTACGGTGCTTCAATGAAAACTGGAAAGACGTCCAAGATCAACGTGTTAGACGCATGCGCGTTGGCTGCCACTCAGTAAACAACAATTACGCATTGCCATTCGGAAAATCATATCAGTGTGGTTCAGCGATTCGGTTGGGTTGAAATTTAACGTGTGGACGATACTCAACCTCCATAGCGTCTACCATCAAATCCGCGACAAAGTAATGTATGGGTTTTTTTTTCGTTTTCATATTTTGAGAAATGAATACAAAGCGCGAAACGGTGTTACGGTGCAATGCTGCCAATATAAGAGACGCGAACATAGTTGGAGCAATGAAAATTCAATGACTCGAGCAATTTGAGCTCGACTCTGTGCGCGCAAGCTGCAATCTGAAAGTATAAACAGTAGTTGAGGAACTCCATGGCTAACCTATAGGGTCTCATATACGTATACATATACCCAGCATAAGGATTTCTTATGGTGGTTTTGACGTAGCTATGGTGGTAGGAACGCTTGCGCACCGTAATCGCGTAATTTGCGTGTAACGATGCAATTTGTAGTTACGGCTCGACTTTTTGCCGCGACACACCGGCACTCGTATGGACGTCGACGCTTGCGGGGACGCCCTTAATCGAAAATATACCTACGATGATACGCCTTTGAGACGGAGGGCTGTCGCTCCTATGCCTGCACCCCTTTAACGCGTACTGCGCCTGCGTCACGTGTCCCTCGTATCTGATACGCAGTACATATACTCACGGGTTATGGTTGAATATGGGGGGAAAAAATGATTGAAAAATATATCTTATCATTTTATAACGTTTGATCAATTAATTTTTCGAAATTGTCATTTGGACCAATTCTTAGGTTAGATGATCTTTTATGTTTTTTTTTGGGTTGGGGTTCAGGGTAAGTCGCGACCGGGTGGGACAAGTAATGGGAAATTTAATGAGGAAAAAGTGAATAGTCAAAATAAAAGGAAGAGGCTGTCTTCAAACGAACCTATTGTACGATTGTCAGTCGTATCAAACGGCAGTAGTAACAGCAATGACTCCCAAGCTAGCAACGGCAATTCAGTCAGGTTCAGCTTTAATTAAAATCAACTCACACGCACTCATATCACCTTTTAACCTCCGCGCGACGACGTACCCACCGACTCTCTCACGTGTGTCCCACGTGCTTTTACGAGCCGGAGTTTATTACTCGCTCGCTGTTTATTAAATTGAATTGTGTTGGGTATCCGTCGACAACCCCGCGAACGCGTAACGCACCACCAGTAGGGGAGAGGCCGCCGGCCCTCCCTCTCCCACTCTTCGCTGTCACACTTTACACACAGCTATTCAGCTGAAAGCACTCATTAAGCTTATAGGTACATAGCCCCTCGCGGTTATGGCAATTTGTACGAGCACGTTCGTAAAATCATTGCGTTACAGTAATTGAAAAAGAAAAAGATTGATAGATCAATTACGAATAACGACCGTATACTAATTTGACAAAATTTATTTGGATTGAAGCATCTTTTTTGCGGGCTATTAACATTTTTTTTTAGCCTCAAGCTGATAATTTGGCGGTTAATGCATTCGTAATTGAAGGTCAATTCGGAGCGTAAATACCGAATTGACGTGGGTCAGTCAATTTCCAGGGATCCCACTTGAATTCCCTCCCGAAAAAAAACCTTGTCTCAATTCGTTATACAGGCGCAGGTATGGAAGGCTCGTAGGTTGTCAGGCACGCTCTGCAAGTTGACCTCGAGGTGCAGTGGCCTGAGTGCATTGTGCAGACTGAGCAGAAATTTGCGTAATCACGTATCATTGTTCAGTGTCGGTGCGAGGGTCTTGTATACGCCTGAGGTACACGCGTGTTCACGCTGGAGGAAGTGGCAGTGCCAAGCAGCGTGCTGTCGAAGTTAAATGCTAAAGCCTCGGCCGACGGTCGCGAAGAACAGAAGTCAGTTCCGACCGTGGGATCGGACGGGATCGCAGAAATTTGTGCTCTTGCACACGCTAGAAAGGTCAATCTGCATTAGAACATTGATTTTTGAGATGCAACAACTTTTTCAATAATTTTTTTGCTCCAACTCAAAAAGATCTTAGCTTTCCCGCCATACATTCTTTCGTCACGCGCACGTATCTCACTCCGCTGCCGAGGCTCTTTTTCTAATTTACGAGACGTCTTCGAGGACGCCCGTAAATCAGCGCCCCGATGCACCCAGGTAGACGCACGATATATCCGAGGTTGGATTATTCCTGGCATTGCGAAAGATTCGAATTAATCATTCATCTTCCTCCCTACCTCCCTTCCACTCCCTTACACCCCCCAACGTGCGAGACTCTCATTAACGGATTTCGATCACGTTAGTATTTCCTTGTTGGATATTACATTTCTCCGACTTTCCCATACCCTGGTGAATATATACGTGTGGTGCGCATGGACTAGTCTAGAACCAGTTCTGAAGTCATTCCTAGATCCAATATGGTCATCGTTCTTACAACGATTATGAAATGCAAATAAATTATTCACCCACGCAGAAGATGATTATCTTTTATCGCCATTTCTATTTATATATGTGTACATATTTTCCAGTTATTCCTTGTACTTTTTTTCTTATATTGCTAAACCTTACTACGATGTTACTCATGATTGTCGTGTTGCTGTTCCAGGATGCAAGAGCTTCTTCAAGAGGAGTGTCAGGAGGAACTTGACGTACTCGTGTCGAGGGAACAGGAACTGCCCCATCGACCAGCACCATAGAAATCAGTGCCAGTACTGCCGGCTGAGAAAGTGCATCAAGATGGGCATGCGCCGGGAAGGTATGCATTGTACTGAACCCTTTTATTGAACTTATTAAAAAGAAAAAGAATGGGGAGTGAACTTGTGTCGAGGACACGTATGGGACATTGTTTGGTAATGCGTGTTAAATTGTATTGCATAAGATGATTCTTCGTGTTGCACAAATTTCTTGTTGGGATTATATTTAAAATTTTTGGATTTTAAAGTCAATCACGTTGGAGAGACTGATGTTGCGCTTACGACGAGACGTAGAAATTGTTTTGTGTAAAGTCTACGTTCTTTTTATTATCGTTTTTGATATATTGTCATTTAGATTTGTTTTTTTCGGTCAGGGGGAAAACAGCCTTTGTTCCTTATTTGTATTCGACGCTCAAGTCGTTACGATAAATGCACAGTTTTACGTATAATTAGAAACACGACTGAAGACTTCAATGCGATTTTGGTTTCGTTGAGGAAAAAGAAAATAATTGTGTGAATTTACGCGGCAAGACTGTGATATGTTTTGTGGTGACACGAAGAATCGAATTTTACTGTAAACAGGCAAAAAACATTGAATAATTATATTTTCTTGATATGTTCCTCGACATCTGTTACACACTCTCGAGCTCGAGCACACCGTTACGTGGGAATCTAAAAGAAAATCAAAAAACTAAGTACGCTGATCGCGAGTACGGTGTGAACGAGCTTTTAGTTACTGGATAAAAAGTTAGCATTAGATCGTTTATTTTTATTAATGATCACCATCGATTAATCGCCGCTCCTTACAGAGGTTAGGAGTAATCTCTGTAATTTGGCAAATTTAAACGCAGGTATGAGCAACATTCCGTTAATATTTCCCAGCGTTTTTCGAAGAAAGTAAAAATATAATTGCCTTCGCTTAAGTAACGAAAGAAGAAGACAAAGAAAGTGAGAGAGGGTGAAGCGCGCGAAGAGAGGTCCGTTTATAAAATTGCATTTAGCTCCATAAAAACCGAAGTAAAAATGAAGCCAGCGGGCTCAAAACGAATTCGAACACAGCGATGTTAATGCCCGAGCGTATTTATTTTTATTCGTCACGTTAATGGTACCAGCTTTTGTAACGAATAGTCGAAAGTCATTATAGATCAAGCAGTTAGGCAACTTTCAAAAACGTAAATGCATGTACGAACTATAGCAATTCATGATTTCGTAGTTACCCAAACGTATAATAGGTCCCTACAACCACATATAAGGCCCAAACACAATAAAATGTTACGAACTCAATACAAAGTGTGCCGAACACACATTAAACCGGGCCCCAGGTATAGGTAAACATTTGATTCCATAGGTCCCCGCATATACGGTAAGGCCCGCCCTCCCCCATCTCTTAAGTCCCCGGTTCTCACGCTTGCCCCATTCTCCTTTGCTACCATTCGGACTTGATTCTTCACGCTAGGATAAGATCTGACCTTGTTTAAGGTGCATACGTAAGACCCAAACCGATCGTTAAGCATCGGCCAGACCTCATTTAAAGCTTGGACGAATTAGATTAGATATTTACATTAATTACGGCTCATGTGAGATTCCTTAAGGCGGGTTTTTACGTACACGAGAATCAGTAGGTCCCAACCTCACTTCCACCTGTAATGTGAATGACGATAGGTGGGCAAGACTTAATTTTTATTATCCCTCAGGAGGATCGAGACTCTGAAGAAAGAATAAAGGTGAAGGGTAAAAAAAATTGAGGTTAAACAAAATGGCGTAAACTGACGCTTTCCCACAAGGGACGCTCACATTTTCTGCCCTGTCACAGCGACATCCGCCCATTATATGCTGACTACTCGCGCTTTGATAATAATTCGAGTCGAGCACGTAAAGAGGCCCCGAAGAAAGATCCCCACCGGTTGTTATATATATAAATATATACACACACACGATATATGCAGTGTGTACGTAAAGAAAGGACTGGCGAGTGTTTGAAAAAACAGAGGAGAGAGAGAGAGAGAGAGTAAGCAAGGGGTGGTGGGTGCCTGATGAGGATGAGGATGAGGTTGAGGTTGAGGTTGAGGATAAGGATGAGGGGCCTGGCAAGAGGAGACTGTGGTCCGAGGTCAGCGGGGTGCATGACCTTACCTGAGGGCCCCTTCCTTCCGTGGGCCCCGGGCCCATTGCTTGCCCCAGGCAGACAGGATGCACTGAAGATTACCCCGCAGATACTGTCCGCGATGATTACAGAAATCTAGGAAGCCGCTCAATTTAATTAACCCTTAATTGCGAGCTCGCGTTTACCTTAAACTGTACCCAGTGCGATATCAAAATGTATCGCTGACATATTACAAAGTTATCGATTATCTGGCACTTGTTACTTATCATCGTACCTTGCATTATCCACTGACTGACTGTAAGTCAATTTTGTCAAACCCAGTTACATTGATGCAAGAAATTATATATATATACCTTTTACGTCTATACCTTTCTATAGACAGTCAGTACAAATAACCCTAATTTCGTTCTGAATCTACGGCGGACCTGTATTCATAAAGTCATCATCGAGTAACTCGTGTGTTCCTAAACTCATAATAATTGCACAGTAAGTGCACAACGGTGCAATGCTTTCAACGTCCACGTTGGGTTAGGTTAGTTTGTTATATGCTGTAAGATGCATCAATGTGAAACTGAGTAAATTATGACCAAACAAATTCTTATATATTTTTGGTAACAATAGATTGTTTATTGGATTAACATTGGTCCTTAATCGTCTTACGGATAATGATGGGATCAAGGAGGTGCATCGGATTATCCAATGGCGGTACAATCAGGCTTGGTTAATGATGACAGAGTAAGGGGGTCTGTTCGTGGGTGCATCTAACTTTTCATTTATCTATGGGGTAGTGCATTCTATTTTTTATGAGAGAGGGAGAGAGAGACATGTGTATTCCTACAGCGAGTCTACAAGCCATTAGCCATATTAACTGAAATTAGACATTGTTTTCCCGGTGATCAAGCACAATAGGATATAGCCAACTGGTCGTATGATGGAGTAAGGCCCCGACGAAGTAAATAGAAAAAGGGTATACTAGGAGTGGGATTGAAAAAGGAACGTATAGAGAAACTGAAAAAGAAGAGAAAGAGAGAGAGGATACAGAAAAGGTAAAAGGTTGGGGAAAAGAAGGGCCTACCAAAGAGACCTAGCCACTCTCGTTCGAGATTGCCGATATTACGGCAGGGTCAGGATCGTGACTTTAATCAATTAGCGGGGTTTCTTGGGCCCGGGAAATGATTAGTAATCGGACCAGTGCTGGATGCATCTCTGTGTATATATAAATAAAAGATCATACATGATATATTATATATTATTAAACGCAGATATATCAAATCGTTATTACCGTATCCAGTTTCCGCGGATTCCGTATCGATCAATCCGCAACATTCCATCTTTCGCATCGCCTCGTTACTTAATGACGCCGCACGACTTTCACGATTCTGGGCCGCGGTTAATTGCGATTAATAAACCGTGGCGACTTGACGTCGCCGTTCATTTCTAGGTTACTACCCTCGATACGGCTTATTTACCAGTGACGTATTTTTTTTATATCCACCTTTATCTCTTTCCTCTCTCACGATGACTCTTCGTTCTCTTTCTTTATATGCCACACATTCAATCGAGAATCTACCGTATCGGGTATATCTAGGTTTATAAGCAATCGTAAGGAAATCGGAAATGAAAAAAAGAATGAAACCAAAAACATTAAGTCGCATTCCGTCATCCCCCAACTGTCTTTACTCCCTTCGTCCACTTTACCCGTATAATCTCTTTCCGAACATTACAATACAAAGTAGCACATTAGCATGACAAAAAGCCGACGGGTCAAGAAGAGCCTGACACCAACCCACAAGGGGGATTAACAATCGTTCATGACCCTATACATATTCAGCGATGCTGGCTACCCCCTTGCCTCCACTCTGCGTTGATATCACTAGTCCCAAAAGCCCGTCGATTTTCCGAAAACCTAAAAAATTCAGTTCTTCAAAAGAAAAAGAAAAGCATAACAGGACATAGACATTCGGTTCGGTGTAAAAGGGTCTGAGGTAACGGCCGGTCGCGCAATTTTATTTTATACATACGCACTGTAGAACTTTCCTGATCGTTTAAACCCGCCGTTGACCTCTTGGGCCTTGTCCGGGGCCCCGGAGCACGGGCTCCTGTACAATAATCAGAATGTGAAAGTTCACCGGTAACGCGGCCAGCTCGATACGTATATAGTATATCTAGCATATACATATGTATCACATATGTACTACAGTCAGACTCGTGGATAGGTAGTCTGATAGGAAGTGCATGTACCTACTTATGCGTGTAGAAACGTATGAAGTTATTAAGAGCATGCGCAGTGCCATGGATAAATAGATGTATAGATAAACACCGGGTATATGTATATGCATATATACAATATACATATCTCTCTGCCACCATTGGCCAGTGCACTCTCTTGGGTTACCAACTGCTCGCCCTCGATGTCTTCCACTAGGATGAAAGAGACTTTCCTGGCAATTTCTCTACGTCTACGGCCGACCGAGGTACCTAGTGGTAAGGCCCAGAACCGCGCCAGACATTATACCGTAGATAATCATTACTATACGTCCAGGTGAGTTTCTATGAGGCCGCGCGCGGTTTTTCACATCATGAGATTTCTTGCCATACGGTTTTACACGGGACCGCGGATACACGTTCTGGGCCTTACGATTCCGTCTCCGTGCGGTTTCTTCCGCATGCATTTCTCCCTCCTCTGGTTCTAACCCTTTTACCCCTTTCTTATTTTTGTCCAAATTTTTCTTTTTTTTCTCAGTACTCTCATCGCTAGGGTAAAAAATGATGGTCGCATTCTCGAGTTAAAATGATTAATGATGACGTATAATTTTTGTCTTTCTCGATATATCCACGTATCCTTCTGACCCAGTATACACCCTGGTTACTTGACTTTGAGACGCGTGGAATGTCGCTAATGAAAAATTGTCGTTACTGTACTGTTACGTATCCTGCCTAGTATCTATTGAGTCAAGTATAGCTGGAACAGTCTGCTTATATACCTGTATATTCATTATAGTGAATATATACCGTATATATATATACTATCCTGGACTGGTTCGCAGCAAGGCAGGTGGGTTCTCCGCGGATAACGGCTGTTGCTATTTGCATCGCTCTCGTGGTAATTACTGCCCTCTCGAATCCATTCCAATCCGATCCTGGACTCGTAACTTCGAGGCTACGAGCCGAGCGTTCGCGTTCACCAGGAGTCACAGTTGAAAACACGTTGAAAAACATGATTACCGATAAATCAGTAAAGCCTCCTCTTATCGGTTTGATATATCGATTTTTTTTGTCGATTACAAATTTCTGATCGAGATCGTTACCGATTTTTTTTTTACATCGACATGGAGTAACTTGTACTATCGACTGTGTGTATCTTGGGTATCGTATGGGATGCTTAAGGCGTATCCATACGTATTTTTTTCAACTACTTAATATCGACCAGTTCAATCCTGGTGAACGGATGGCTGAGGCTTGTCGACGTAGTTTGGTAACCGGGGATGAATCGCCATGCTGGAGAACGAAAGCAGATATTAATAACGGCGCGTATTATTGTTGCCGTGGTCCCACCTTCTCCTCCTCGTACTCCTCTCTGCCTTCCTCAACGTTAATGTTGCTCGCATAGCGTAGCGTGGACGTAGCATGCGAGCCTGGGCCTCGCCGCGAGCAGGCACCGTGGGAATCTTAGGCGGGCCCGGTGAGGCCCGGTGAGGCCCGTTCTGGACGCGTGTAACCTTGTAACCTCCTCCGACCTCTCTTTTCTCTTTTCTTATCCTTTCCTTCTCTCTCGAGCACCCCCCTCTCTCTGTCTCACTCTCTCTCTTGTTTTATACTATATATACACGCGAGTATATCTATATCGCTTTCTTATTCCGTGCGGCTTTTACGGCCTAGAACGGGACCGTAAATTTATGCATCAAGTAACCAGTATTTGATATGGACGATTTTTTTTTGCGCGAATTTGGTACCGATTACGGTTCCTTTAGAATGATGGCGTAAAATCTTTGAAACTGGTCAGATTAGATACATTTTTCTTTTGAAGAATGAGATTCGGAATTATGGAACTCGTTTAAAAAGTCGATTGGAATTCGACCTGGTATTAATATACGTGGATTCAAAGGAGAGTGAGTCGACTCTTCTTCTTTCCGCCAAAAATTATCATAATGGCTCGGAACAGAAGCACGCCCCGGAGCGGCGTCGCTCGCATGGAAACTGCCGGGACAGGGCCGAGCACGCTGCATTCCCGTTTCTTCCGCGAGTTGCAGCTAACCCGAGCCTAAGCCACGCTGGAATGCTCGCACGGTAATTACGTGACGTATTAATACCAGTTATTCCTCGAAGACTGGATTCCGCCCATCTCAATCCGCAGGTGTATCCACCATCTCCAACACCTTCGAAACCGGCAACTATGTGCATTGAATTTTTCTTTACCTTTTTTCTTCCTCTCTTTATCCACGTTCAGGTCGATATTCAATGGTTTCCTCGAATTGGATTCGCGGAATCGTTAAACGATCATTTGTGAAATCGATTTTTGTGATTTTGATAATAGGACCCATATGCTGTTGTGGTACCCAAGAAACTAGTGGTCCAAGGAATCATTTCGATTCTATATTACATTGGTCTTTGACGGTTTCATTTTTTTGTCCCGGAGCGACAACACCGAAGATCGGGTATAAATGTTCGAGACGCCCGCGTCGCGTCGCGGTGAGTCAGGCGCACGACAGGACGCCTCGGGCGATCCTTCGTCCTGTTAGAGGAACTCCTTCGTTACGTCAGGCAATTGTATTTATAAACACGTGACGTCATGGCGCAGACTCGTTCGAGCGAATTTCCTGCTTCGCCAAGTCACCGCGACACCACGAGTCCCTACACTTGCCACCTTCGACGTGACAGAGCGTCGTCTCAGTCATGGTTGTTCTCCCTACCACCCTCTTTTTTCGTCTCTATGTCATCCACGTGGTTCAGCCACGAGATGACTTTTGCTTCGCCGACGATCGTTCCACTCGATCTCACTGATAAATTCTCTGTGACTTTGTCTTTGTATACCTAATCGATCGAACTTGTACATTGTGAAAGTGCGCCTCTCTTTTTAGGTATCCCTCTGTCTCTTCTACCTACGTAATACGGCCCTGACTTGCCACGTATGAACGTGCCTTAAGACATGCGTGTTGTTTGGGCACGCGGCTACGCGAAGCATTACGTCAGGGACCACTTTTAGATACGCGGTACTTGGTCAAAAATGCCGCAAGAAGTCCGACATTTACGACAGTACCTTTTAGCGTAATTTTCTCTGCTTACTTAAAAAGTGGTAGCTTTTGGGAAAAAAAAGTACAGCAGAAGAAATCGCCTCAAAGTCACTAGGAAGTCGGGCACTTAGTCTGTCGTCATCTTAAATCGGTACGATCTCCCTTGAAATGGTCTTTATTGGTTTTTTTTACTTACCTTCTTTTTTCTATTCCTCACGTAACCGAACGATCGCATAAGGCTGGGCGCTAAAACTGTCCCAATTAAACAATTGATCGGGCCCAATAAAACCGCGCGAGCACTGCACTCCATTGTCGGCATACTCTGGTCTCTTTATCAAGGAGAGATCGTGAGAATCGGCACGGATGTCAAGGTTGACGTAACGTGTGCATACGAGACGCCATTGTGGACTGGACAATTAGGAAGTTCGATAAGCATTAGATAAGACCGATATAGTAAATCCCACTTTTCATACAAAACTCGATCGCTAATAATAATAGCGACTGATACCGATTTCTTTAGATATTACTATACGTCATTTTCTGTATTGTTAATCAAAGCCAGTTAAGTTACCTTGATGTTTTTTAACTTCAGAATTATCAGACAGATTCACTTTGAGTGTCTTAATCAATGTTCGTTATGGTTTTATAGTCTTTTTTTAAACAATTAACGACCATCGTAGTGAAATCGTTAATGCGATCGTTCGCGGTACGCTTCTATAAGGCCCTCCCACCTTTTCGCACCTTCGAACCGGAACTCCTCCGGCTGATCTATGTACGAGCCGAGTTATAAGCTTAAGGTACTCTGAGCTAAATCGTGCTAAGAGACTATCGCTTTGAACGTCAAATTCATTTGGTCTCTATTTGCATACACGATACCCGCCTCCGGGCGCATTTCGAGCGCGTGCCCCAAGTGCCGTCAGCTAAGAGCGAGATAAATAAATGAGTTAGTGAAAAATAAGAACACACACTCGATATGTATACAGACTCACACTAGGTTTAAACACCTCCGCGGGATATCGGCTTAATAGCGACTCGTTACGATTTATTCGATAATCACTCTCAATAAATAGAGTCACCCGGTGGGGAGATGGGTCGCGTCCCTCTTTCATTCTCTTCATAGAATCATGGACACCATAAATAAACACCTACGTGAACACGTGACCGCGTAGGTGCAGCGTGACTGGATCAGGTGGTCGTCATTTTTAGAAGTGTTAATTGCAAAACCGAAGGTTTGGGTTGCAATAATTTTGTTCCAAAAACCGAATTTCTTTAGTTGATACTCAGTCGTTGGTAACATCGGGCATTTTGTGGTTTTATTAAAAAAAAAAAATTATGGTTTTGGTTACTTTGGTCATTGTGGTTTTGGTCACTAAGCAGTTTTGGTCACAATTGGATAGCCAACGATGAGTCAAGTTTAAGATACCAAATGGAGAAAAAAGACGTATTCGGCATGCCATTAATCCTCAATTCTTCACGCGTCCCACCTGAGAGTGCCAACTGCACGAAGTAAGACATCAAAAATTCGAAATGCCACGGTTATACCAACCGTATAAATTCACAACCCAAACCCGGTACGATTTAGCGTCGAGTGTAACAACACGCGCGTGGGTATAAAAATATATCTTATTTAACGTTTGAAATCGAATGGAAAGCCCGAGTCCATAATTCAGCGATCTCTATCGTTATGGCGTCGGTTCAAGTCTCAGGACTTGGTTAGAGAGATTCAAGCACACCTGGAGTTTACGAGGCGTCATAGTAGGAATCGGCGCGAGGCGTCGTGGCGCACCAAAGACCTTTTACTCTGCTTGCTATTCAACGCGCCTCGGCTGTATTGCACGAATCTTGAGCGATACATTCGAACCGTGATTTTTCATCTCAAACTGGTACGACTCGTCGGAGCTATTGAGCTATAAGTACCAACATGGTCGAAGTGTGAAAATGGTCCATCGCGATTGGCTCTTGGCAATTTCTACCCGTCTTAGCTACTACGTTAAATGCAGGTGTTGTGTATATATATTTGTTTTAAGTATATGGCTATAGATCTAAGATGAGATGAGGACGGATGCTGGATAGTAGTAAACTGCTGGCTCACTAGATGGTTTGCTGGCCCAATGACCTCCTGATCCTCATATAGGTCGTCAACATTGGAGAAATTGTAGGTGGAAGAATATCACTTCCATTCCTGGCAGGAATCTTGCACGAACATTTATATATATATACTCTTATGAATCTTTCAATATCTTTATGCTCGTTTGTGCTCTCCCTGGCACGAAATATCTTTCAAGAAAAGGTCATTAATCCATTGGGTATTAAGATAGCCAATACCAATTAGCATTTTTTTTATCGGTTTTATGTAAAATCACGACGCTGAATCTGATCGGATTGAAGTAAAAAGTGAATTTAATAATCTGCAAGCGTTCGATCGATGTATCGCACTTTTAGTTTGAAATTTTTCTTCTTTTTTTTTCTCTTTCGTGCGTTGATTCACTGCGGAATCGAAAATGATCGTTTTCTTTTAGCCGGGAGCTACCGATCTTTTTACCACGACACAGTAGAAATCCCGGTAGTACAGTCGGACGGTAGTTTGAATTATGCAAATCAGTGATAACTGTTCATCGCGCGGGGACATTAATGTCTGGACACAACGGAGATAAAATAAAGTAGGACCCCGTATGGCGTTATAAAGCGCGTCGTTCTTCTCTTCCAGCATTTTACGTTTCCATAAGACTACGATAGGCAGACGATTTTTTTATCTCTTATGCGCGTCTCCTTCTTTCGCCTCATCCACTTATAATACGCGTTCATAGACACTTGAATATTTTTCATGGGTGACTTTAAATTTTTTTTCTTTTTCTTTTTCTTTTTTTTTCTTATACCTTTTCGCCTTCTCTTAATCGCCCGACCAACGAAATATTTATAGAGCCGCAAGCTTAATCGGCCTCGCGCATACGAGATACAGCGTGTATATTTCATTTCCGTTAGCACCTAACTGCAGACGTTTATGGGAACTCGTTATAAAATTTTGACGACGAGATAAAAAGGCAGTAAGGGAATTTTTTTAAAAAGCAAAAGAGTATATAAAAAATAGATTCACTCACCTGTCGAGTCTTTTAGTCATTTTTAAAAATATAAATTCAAATTTTACTTTTACCCTTTGTAGCGGCCTTACGACGAGCCACGTAACAAATGTTTGTAAAATATTTATGAAACATATTTATTATATAATATAATATTGAATATTATAACATATTGTATATAAAAAGTCTCGATGAAGTCCGAAATGGTACTCGTAACCGGAATGCTGGGTATAGTTAAGGAAAGAGGACAAGGATTGAAAAAAATTAAAAAATCTAAATGAAAAGATAGGAATTAGCATTTTAAATCAAGCACCGCAGGATCCCCTCAATCAGGCCTGTCGTAATTCGTTTATTATTAGTGGCGCACGAGACTGCGCTCTATTCGCTTGTCCGTAGCGCGCATGCGCGCGCTGCTCATACACACGGTATACAAGATTAATCGTCATTTTCAGTGTTTGTAATTATTTTGAGTGATGCGTGACGGTGATGCTGGGGGTCCAGTTTATTGTGTTGAGGAATCGTGGAACTCTCTCGCCTCCTGCGTTCTTCTCAGCGCGCGCGCGCATATCCATGCATATATGTATGTATGCGCGCAAGAAAGCGATAGCTGGCATCTTTCGTGCCGGCTCGGCTTGGATCATCAATCTACGTCCCGTGAGAGAGGACTTCTCTCAGGGCCCAGGACCTCGCCACGTGTTACCTGTAGCGTCTGCTCAGGGTCTCTCATCTTCTCAATCTCGTATAAATCTCTTCCGAGATCCATGGGACACCGTAGATTTTCCATGGTATAGGCATGATGACTGACGTATCCGTGAACCGCGATGATTTCAAATTCGAGACGAATCTGAGGAAGAGCAATTTTAATAAAATTCTGATGAGTTTAAATTTCAATAATTATAAGTAGAACTGATACAATTAATTTTTATTTTTTAGTTTTTAAATACAGGTCACGGTACAGAGTACTACGTAATCGTATTGCATTTTTCTTAATACAAAGATAAAATATCAGTTTTTGATTGGATCTGACGAGTTGTGCGAGATACCAATTTTTCGTGCTTTTCTGATCTTGCTCCTCGATCTCTGACCCGCGTTGTTTAGTCTATCGATTATTTGCTTCGATAAGAGCAAACATTGTGGGTTGAATTAACTGGAGATAATTAGTATTTTTATAATGGGTTTGATTCTTTTGAGGGTTTGTTTCGTTAAGACGGTTGGGTTTTGTTTTTTCTTTGACCAATTTCATTTGGAAAACTCTGTCGCTTAATGGCATTACGGGTACCAATTGGACTACAGTATAAACGCCTACCTGACGTCATCTCGATATAAGAATCCAACCGGCAATTCTACAACGTTCCTATACCGATATAGTCGGTACCAAGTAACGGTACCAAATCTACATACTATAGAAGAACGTTACATCCACCATAGTGGGATGTTATCAAGAACTGCATCATGCTAATTTCACATTCACGTAGCTGCGCCGTACAGTATTGTCTTCATATGTTCACATATGCTCCCAAATAAACAAAAAAGGAAGAATTAATTAAATGAAATATAGAGACTTCGCGATAACGAAAATGAATCATCGAGATATATTTTAATCTGGACAAGCTCGCCCGCATCCTCAAAACAAGTTTATCTCATTTTGCGTGTCACCTCAACGTCATTCTGTAGTCTCGTGTGGAAAGTCGAGTTGAGAACACGAAGAATAGGGACATACTTGAACATAGGTCCTGTATGGTCACTGACTACATACAGGGTACCCAGGTTTATAGGCAAGTCCAGGCGCACACTTGTCCACTTGGGATATACCGTATACAACATAAATAGTACATTGCTCACCTACAATGAAGGTTAGGTAGGTTGTTACGTAGATAAGTACATATAGGCAGTATGAGGTATATGAAATTCAAAGAGAAATGGTCTGAGCGGTGATCTCGCGGCAGAGAAAAGATTTGTCCATTGGGTTTCATCGTTCCTACGTTTCATCCAAGGTCCGTACCTTCGTTCTCTCATTCCACCTTTCGTACCTTCGTTTCCTCTCGGCGTTCGTTAGCTGCGGGCGGAGGTTGGAATCCAGCGTTCTTCTCCCAGCAGGGCGCCATTTCTCGTCCCGAGTCTTTGAGTCCTGGACTCTAGACTCTATAAGTACGTGTAAGGATCCACCCGATCCACCTCCACCCTTCAACCGTACGAACCTACCTTCTAGACCTTCTCAACCGTCTCAACCTTACTTGATCGCTGTGGCATGAGCTGTTTCAACTCGTAGTCCCGATACCCTTCCCTCCTTGGATGATCTTCGATGTACCCAGCATCCGTGTTCCTATGTGTATTCGCGTATAACTCGGACTCTACCAACACCTATGGTCATGTCCTATACGCTTCAGTGGATATTCGTAATTTGCTGATATGTCCTGGACTAGACCTTAGGGACATTAGAAAATAGATGATTACCTCAGCACCGGTTGGTCTGGTTGCAGACAGTCGTATTAACCCTAGTGCAAATGGTGAATTTATGACTTTTCATGCCTGTTATATATCGATTATTATACAGTTCAATGACGATTACCTATACCGGATTTGATCTTCGATCTGGATATAGATAATTCCTGTCGCACTCTTTGATCTTTGTACTTGAAGATGAAACGGGACTGTTTTACTTTCTTGGAGGCTGGATGAGTTAGAGAAGTTAACGGGTTGCGTCAAAGAGGATCGATTGATTTCTTCCTGGTTTCGTCCATCTTTATACGTGACCATACGTGGTCAGCTGATAACTAGACTAGGTACCAGGTACATACCTGCTACTGGTTTACCTCGATTTCAAATATTATTTATCTCTATCAGATTGACTGTCGTGACAGTCGATCACTGACATTGGTCATTCATAGTTCTAAGGTTGGTATTAACTCTTGGCATGGACTTCAGAGACTTCAGGTACTACTTCAATATTAAATGGGACTGACGTGCGCACAATGAAAATTGAAGTTCCATATAAAGCCAATGACGCTCATTAATTTATTTTTGAAATTCTATGTGCATGCGTGTTACCTACATCATCCTTTGAGTCCCTCGTTGCGTCATGCGTTACCGTCTCGGTCCATTGGCAATCCTGTTGTCGTTGGCACTGGCCGAGAGTCGGAGCCTTATGTTTGCCAGCCGTTAATATTTGTACATACTTCAAGACGACTGTGAACGACACGGACTAGTCTGTGTGTAGGTACCGTATGTCCGAGAGCATCATCTTGTCAGCATCGCCAGGTGTTGGTCCATCCACAGTCTACCAAGATATCCGTATCCTACCTATCTGCCGACCTACCTTCCTACCTTCCTACCTTTCTACCTTCTTTTTACCTACCTACCTTGTACTCTGCTTCGTGTGGGAATACACTTTATACTTACCTGCGACTCCTCACCTGTCTCCACTTTACTGCACTACCATTACATAGATCCTGGACGACCTTGTCGATTACACTTGTAACTTTATGCGAATAGTTTGATACTTCCATCTGTGCTGGTTGAATGATCTATGGTGATCGAGGACATTTTTTGTATGGATATCATAATCATAAACGACTGTGGGAAAGATCTGGAAGGTTGAAGGTCCGGGATTACCCGATGGAACTTAGGCTTGTTTTGGGTGAGACCTAATTTTCTTGGTTTTTCAGTGAAACTTGTCGAGATTCATGGGTCGTTATGGGATCTTGGTAGAGGAATGCGAATCGATGGGGGAATGATGGATGAAACAGCGAAACGACTGAGCGAGAGAGAGTATACCGTGTAATTTATATGGACCGTCGATTCGAATGGCGTATGACGTAACGCAATCGATTCGCCATAGTGCCTTCGTGTTTTCAATGTATATTCCCCATGGCGCGATGTTACGTCGAAAGGTCTAACCCGCGTCTACGTTACGCCGTACCGTACTCGCCGATGCGTGACTGCATCGATAAGCGTAAGAAAGTAGGATGCAAAGCCGAAGAGAAGAGTCCGTGAAGAAACACGTTGGAATGTGAGAATGGCTATCTTTCAGAGGGGGCGGTAACCAATGATATCTATATACAATGTAACCACCAGCGCCGTCTGCATTGACGGATCCCAATATTCCTAAATAATGGAAACAATCCAATTTTGGGTTTTTATTCCTTCTTACCTACCATTTACGTCGTGTTTCAAATACAAAGGGCTAATCAGTCTTGGCCTCTTCTGTTTCAGCCGTTCAACGAGGGAGGGTGCCACCATCGCAACCAGCCATACCAGGACTACCCGGTCAATTTTCATTGACGAATGGCGACGCGATCGCGTGCGCCAGTCTAAACGGACACTCGTATCTGTCGTCGTACATAAATCTGCTACTAAGGGCGGAGCCATATCCAACCTCGCGATACGGACAGTGCTTACAGACGAACAATATTATGGGTATCGAAAACATATGCGAGCTCGCGGCGCGTCTTCTCTTCTCGGCCGTAGAGTGGGCGAGGAACATACCGTTCTTCCCGGACCTCCAGGTGACGGATCAGGTGGCTCTTTTGAGGTTAGTCTGGAGCGAACTCTTCGTCCTGAACGCGAGTCAGTGCTCGATGCCCTTACACGTGGCGCCACTATTGGCAGCGGCAGGTTTACATGCCTCGCCTATGGCCGCGGATCGCGTCGTCGCCTTCATGGACCACATCAGGATCTTCCAGGAGCAGGTGGAGAAGCTCAAGGCGCTGCACGTCGATCCTGCGGAGTACAGCTGTCTCAAGGCCATCGTTCTCTTCACCACAGGTAAGGTTCTGGCCAGTGGTGCTGACAAAATTGACTTTTACTTTGCGACGCTCTACGGGCGCGACTTGATTGCGTCACATGTTATCAACGGTACTTGATTAGGTTCATTCGCATTGACCTGCAGAATTCTTTGATATACACTGCCGGCCAAAAGTTTGGATACACTTACCTATACACCTTTAATTTATATTTAACAGGATTCTTGAGCTT